>CM053577.1:872900-900019 GCA_028646485.1 Cryptoprocta ferox | reverse complement strand
ACGCGGAGGGCGGGGGGCGGGGCTGGGGCGTGTCCACGCGGGGGGCGGGGGCGGAGCTGGGGCGTGCCCACGCGGGGGGCGGGGGGCGGGGGGCGGGGCTGGGGCGTGCCCACGCGGGGGGCGGGACTAGACAGAAGGCAGGCGGGTGTGGCCGGCTCGTGGCTGCGGGCCCAGTACCCGAGGACCCGGTCCGATGCACATTAGATGGTCGATGAATACCTTTGGGTGAAAGAGTGAAGGGACGGATTCACAGCGGAGTTAACAGAATGGCCTCTAGCGTCCTTTCCACACGGCGAGTCTAGGCTGGGGGGATGGAGAAAGAGGGGCGGCCCGGGCGGTGCCCGCAGGGCTCAGGGCCACCCCGGCGGAGGTCCTGGGTCCCGCCTGAAGCTGGCGGCAGGGGCAGGGCTGGCGGGGGAGCACCACGCGGCCCCCGGCGCTGGGTCTGGGGGCCGGGGGGCCGCGGGCGGGGCTTGGAGGGCACGGGGCGGCCCCGGGCTCGGCGACAGGCCAGCCGGGTGCCCGCGGCGTCCCGGGGCTGGGAGCCGATGGCTGCTGAGATGGCGCAGCCTCACACATCTGTGTCCCCGCGTCCCTGCGTGGTCACGAGCGAGCGGAGGGCTCCCCTGCCCCTCCTCTGGGCGGGAGGCTTACGGGAAGGGGGAAGAGCAGTGTGTGATTCCTATGCGAGTGTGCCCAGGGCTGGTAGCCGGGGGAGAAAATTCCTGAAAAAAAAGCTCATGTGGCTGGAGGCCCAGCCCGATGAGGTCATGGGTTATTTAAATTCTTGGCGTGTACTGAGCACTCACACAAAAATGCTAGAGGGGGGACTGGGGGTCAGATGCACGGGGCCGCTGGGCACGCAGGCAGCGGGGCAGCTGTGGGGAGACCCCTTTTCCTGGAAGAGGTGATAAAATGAGATGAAACGGGCAGGAAGCCCGGGCTGCAGCCCCAGGCTGCTAAGTCCCCTTCTGGGCCTTGGCTTTCTCCCCTGTGAAATGGGCACCGGAACAGACCACACTGAGTCAGAAGCTGCTTCCGAGCCAGGCCCCGGTGGCCCGTGCCCCAGGCACAGTAGGACAAGGCTGCCCTCCCCCGTTCGCTCTTCGGGTAACACAGCAGGCCCAGCCCACAGCAGCCTCTCGGAGTCCCCACCCCTCGGGCTGAGCCCCCACCCCTCGGGCTGAGCCCCCACACCCCTCGGGCTGAGCCCCCACACCCCTCGGGCTGAGCCCCCACACCCCTTGGGCTGCTTAGGAAGCAGGGACGTGACTTTGGCTTCAGTTCAGAGAGCAGCGCGTGGAGACCACCTTACACCCCAAGTCGGGTGGTGGAGCTGGGACAGGGAGCAAAGCAACAGGTCTCCCGCCATCTGGGTGTGGACCAAGCCTCTGCACACTCCCTGTGCGTCTGTCTTTTGACCCCTCTGAGGTGCTGTGAACAGAACAGAACCCCACACCCAGGGCTGCTTCCTCTCCAATTGCACAGGTGGCCACAGGGACTACGAAGACCTCAAGCCAGCGGCGGGTAGGCAGGGATGAAGGAGAAGCCCCTGCTGGAGGTCAGGACGCTGGTGCTCAGCCCCATGTGCCCACGCCTCGGGCAGGGGCTCCCACCTCGCCCTCGCCAGCCGCTGCCCATCCTTCCACCCACCTCTGTTCAGGCGGGCATCAGATGAACCCCACGTCCACAAAAAAAGCCCTGATACACTCACCTTCCCTGCCTGCACGAGCACGAAGGCTGTCCGCCTGCCTTTCACAGATGAGCAAGCATCAGTGAGGACACAGCCTCTCAAGTGAAGACCCCTGAGTCATCCAGAGGCTTCTCTGTCTGGGAAGCCCCTGGTGCAACCGGTGTGCAAGGCTGTGAGGCTGCCCCACACCGTCTCCCGCCGGACCCACTGCCATGCCCCAGCCCCATCCGCTCCTTCTACTCGCTGGAACAGGACAGCCACTGGGACAGCAGGCCCCGAGGAGCTGCACCCAGGAGCCCACCGAATCCTGCTGCACGGACAAGACTCCAGGGGAGCAGGGAAAGGCAATGCCTTCTCATGGGGAAGCCGAAAGCCCCTGCAGCTCAGACAACTTGGCAGACATCTGCAGGGGTGACCCATCACTGTGCCCTTCTGCCCTCTCCCTGGGGGGGGGGAGCAGAGGGACACTGCATTAATGACACCAGCTGTGCCCTGCTAAGCCCCAGTGACCACCATCGTCCAGAGAATAAACCCACCCCCAGTGTCTTCCATGGTCAACCCTGCCCACTTCCTGCCTCCTTCAGGCTCCCTCCCCCCTGGCCCCATCACCTTTCTGTGTCTCAAACACTGTTCTTTCTGCCTGAAACATTTTCCTGTCAGCTTCTCAGAAGGCTGGTTCTTTCTACTAATAGTTATTCGGGTCCCAGGTCCAAAGTCTCCTCTAGGAGCAGCCAACTCAAGACCCGCCCCACCCATCCTGGTCAACCCAAGACTGTCCCCACCCATCCTGGGTGAATCCAAGACACCCCCACCCCACCCATCCCAGCCAACTCAAGACCCTCCCCAACCATCCTGGGTGAACCTAAGACACCCCCCACCCGGAACCCATTCCGGCCAACCCAAGACCCCCCCATCTCTGCCACTCCACACCAGCCTCCACCACTCTGCATGGCATGTCACCACCTCGCCTACTGCCCGTTGCTCAGTGGTGTGCTTCTCCTGTCACCAGACTCTGCTCTGCACTAGAACAGAAGGCCTGGAAAGTGAGGGCTTGTCTGCCTTACTGCCTCTGTGGTCCAGCCTGGAGGAAGGGCTCGGGGTGAGCAGTGGCCAGATTAACGAATGAACACGTGTCCATGAGGGTGTCCCTGCTCTCAGCTGTGCGTGTGGGACACAGGTAGCTGGGGAGGATGGAGAGTCACAGACTTGTTTCATCCAGAATCCAATTTAACCTTGAGCTGTGCTATCAGAGGAGAATGTCTGATTGCCCAGCAGAAATCCGTTAATTAAGATCTTCATTCATTTGCTAAGTCAATCGGTATAAAATTAATAAACACCATATGCCGGAAACCACATTAGACGTGTGTATTCACTGTGGTTGTGAGGTTGAGCATCACGAGGGGCGAGGGCGTCCAAGGCCGGCTTCTCACCGACTCCTGAACTTGCCGGGGACGCGTCGGGGAGTCTGCGAGTGTAGCCGCCGCCACCTGGATGGGGGGAGAGTCTGCAGCTGTGGCTTCCCGTGCTGGTGTTGGTGGAAGCCCTCTGCCCACTTTCTCAGCAGGGCATCCGCACGCACAGTCCAGTTACACACAGACAGACGGGGCTCAGGGCCCTATGTGCGGGGAGTAGGGGAAGGAACCAGCGGCCATGTTCCGAAGTCAGAGCGCCAGCGGAGGGGTGTGCAGGTGACCCGTGTGGAGGACAAGCACATCCAGTTCCCAAGAGCCGCCCGCTGGACCATCACTGGTAGAAACAGAAGTGTAAGTCATGCCCCACATTCTGCACTGGTGGCTAAAGACACCAGCTATTAAGTGCCTACTGTGTGCTAGCCTCAGCCACTTGGACGCCCCATCTCGGTTCTCACAACAAAACCATGCATGGGTGTTATCGGCTGCATTTTACGGAAACTAAGGGTCAAGAACTCACAGTAGCTTGTTGGCGGCACTGGTGGCACGACTGACCAAACAAACCTCGGCCCACCTGCCCTGCTGTGTCTCCCCCCGTCTTGCTCGGGTGTCCTCCCCGGTTTGCTGCTGTGTCCCCCCCTGGCTTGCTGGGGTGTCGCCCCCAGCTTGCTGGGGTACGTGGGGGTCTTGGAAACACAGTGAAGATTTGGGGCACCATGTCCAGCATTCTCGGAAGACAGAGCAGGGAACCTTAGCAGAAACTTTAGGGCTGGGAATAAATGTTACATTTCCTCCCAGATACGTCTGTCCGGTCCCTGAGAGCAGGAATTTGTCTTTCTAACATTCCCTCCCCCAGAGTCTGGCACAAAGGAACTGAGGGAGAGCTGAGCGACAGACAGACAGAAATGGGCCACAAGTCAAGGGAGGCCACGAGGGAGAGCCTAGAGCGCGGGAACCACACTGCAACCCCCCCGCAGGAAGTGGTGCCTTTGGAGCTGGAACTAGGAGTTGGACATCTGCAAAGTCAGAAAGAAGCCCCCGCCTGGGGGAGGGGCTGCTCTCTCGGCTCTGGGATGGGACGTAAGCGAGATGTGAAAGTACTTGAAGGAAGAGCCTTATGATCCAAGCAGTGGCTTTGGCCCACGGCAATGCCGGATGGTGGAGAGAGCAGGTTGCCCCCGCCGACCAGAGACCGGGGTCAAGGAGGCCACAGGCTCACGAGCCAGCTGGTTCACCTGTTGGAAAGACGGACATTGTTGGTGCCCTTGGTAAGAATAAAGTCCTTCTCGGCTGCCTGACTGTGACTGTCATCTGCTCCCAGCGGGCCCTGCCCCCAGCCAATCATCTACCAGGTCGCGTCATAGCAGGTGGGCCCAAGGGAAGGCACAGAACTTCCCGTGGGAAGGAAGGGAAGTAGCTGGGGAAGGTTGTCTGGGGGAGGCTGCCTAGTAAAGTCCCGCCATCACGCAGCTCCAACGGACACAGCCTCCTAGAGCACGTGCTGGAGCCGGCTGTTCATTCAGCAGGCGTGACACTCGGCCAAGGAGGTCGGCACAGTCAGGCCATGGCAGCAACGTGCTGGGAGAGGCTAGGATCCCTGCCTTGCCCCCTAGGAAGGGAGTGAGCAGACCCAGGCAGGGTATGAGACCCCAGGAAGCCAGGTGCGCCACAGACGGCTTTGTTCGGGCTTAACAAGAAAACAACGTGCAAAAGAAAGACCAGCGATCTTGTAAATGGGGTTCTGGGTTTGCAGCATGGCAGAGCCCAGGGATGGGCTGAGGCATCGAGGAGGCTGCTGGCCTTTGCCATCTCTCACCCAGTGACTGACCAGGTCAAGGTGGCCTCAGGACTAGGCTTTGGGCAGCTCCCAACCCCAGAAAGTTCTTGTAGTTGGGATCAAACAAGAACATAGAGAAAGAGAACAGTGCTGGAGTAGGATGGAGACTGGAGCCCTTCCCTGGGGAATCAGAGCCCACACCCCTGCCCCACAGGCGACATCGGCGCCCGCCTCATGCAGACCCCAGACAGCGGGTGACAGGCCCCGGGGAGGTGGCTGCAGACGTCTCCTCCAGCAAGAGCTGTCTCCAAACCCACTCACAGGCGGCACATGTTCCCCAAACCCGGGAACAGCTGCCGTGTTCAGTAGGGCATCGAGAACAGAGTGTGTGCTCAGCGTCTATTCATGGAGACTTTTGTTACATACGTTTATGTTGTCGAACGTGACATCGAGGACTAGTGCAGTCACTTGTCTCACACCCTGAAGACAGCTGCGCTCTCACACACGACCTGCACCCCAGGGTCTCCCAGAACGACCCAGAGGCAGGCGCACCTGCATTAGTGTCGGGGTTGGGGGGTGCTTCTGCAGCCTTTTGACCACATTTTCTAACCTCCAGGAGGGTTTTGCCCCATATCGTGTCTTCTGGGGGGGAATCAGCTTGGTGCTGAATCACCCCGTGCGCTGTCCAGAGAGAACACGCACATGGAGATGGGGTTTCACAAACAGATCCATGTGACTGACATTTGCACAATATTTTTGTAATTAGGCAGGAATCTGAGCACAGAGACAAAGGGGAGATGCTCCGGCCAGCCGGCTTTGCGCTCACCACTCACTCGGCGTGCGCATGTGCACGCCGTGTTATTATGGAATTCGTTATTTAGTCAAAAAGGGCAGAAGAATTCCAGCGATTATAAAGCAGCCAGCTAGCAGGACAGATACAAACGCGACTCCCAGTATTGAGCAAGCTCAACCTTGCAAAGTGCAATCACAGGAAAGAGTCCAGAAGTTTCTTCTTTATTTTCAATGTCATTGCAAGTCAGTGATAAGGCCTTGTTTTGCAAGATGTCTTTAAGCTGCATAACCTCACAAGAAGGGCTCACGACCTTTATTTTCTACTCAGTTTTGGATTGTTTCCAAACGCACTTGGCAACCCTTATGTATCAGCCAGGGCTTTCCAGAGACACAGAATCCATAGAACAGAACCATACCTACAGCAAGATTCAATGTAGGGGACTGGCCCACGTAACCACAAGGCTGGGTCCTCTCAGGACTTGCAGGCGCCCAGCTGGAACCTGGCGGGGGAGGGCAAATAGGTTAGGTCCAGCCTGACCACACAGCCTGAGGACCAGAAAGACCAACGTCATTCCCGTCTGAAGGCTGGCAGGCTCGAGACCCAGAAAGACCCAGTGTTTTAGTTACTGTTTGAAAGAGGACAAAAGCCAACATCCCAGTTCAGAGACAGGCAGGCAAGAAGAGTGTCTTGTTCTATATACACCTTCAACTGACCGGATGGGGCCCACCCACATCAGGGACAGACCAGTCTGCACAGCTGACATCACTGAGGGCATAAAACCAAACACTGTTGGTCTAAATATTTAATCCTAAAAGTGCTTCTTACCATATTCATTTAATTCTTTTGGTTTTGAAGCTATTGAAAAATGGAAAAAATAATAGATATTTTCTGTAATTGAAAAGTTTAATAAAGTATTTTATTATATTCATTCAGAAGAGCACTGAGAAAATCCACGAGATGTTTTTAATTACTTTATCTTTTGCAATGCCTGGTGGCTCAGTGGGGTAAGTGTCCAACTCTTGATCTCAGCTCAGGTCATAATCTCATGGTTCATGAGATCGAGCCCCGTATCGGGCTCTGTGCTGACAGTGTGGAGCCTCCTTGGAATTCTCTCTCTCCCTTTTTCTCTGCTCCTCACCCTTCGTGCACATGTTCTTTTTCTCTTTCAAAATACAAAAACTTCTAAAAAAATTCTTTAAAAAAAATCTACTAATATATTGGATAAAGCACCTGGAACAGGTTTAAGAACCTAGGAGTGATGCACATATTTTTCACTGAAATTGTCAACTCAAAAATGAAGCCAGTGATCCAAAGCCAAAGGAAAATTATGTTAAACAAAGTAAGTTTTGGGCTATCCAAGAACCAGCAAGCATTGTATAAAAATACTACAACTTTACTCAGATTTCAGTATTTATGTTTCTCTGTATTCATTCTACTAATAGACTTTTCTTTGGCCAAATCAAGAAATCTACCGGGGCACCTGGGTGGCTCATTTTGTTCCGCATCGGACTTCAGCTCAGGTCACGGTTCTCACAGTTCATGAGTTCAAGCCCCGTGTCAGGCTCTGTGCTGACAGCTCAGAGCCTGGAGCCTGCTTTGGATTCTGTGTCTCCCTCTCTCTCTGCCCCTCCCCTGCTCACGTTCTGTCTCTCTCTCATTCTTAAAAATAAATAAACATTAAAAAATAAAAAAGAGATCTACTATTTTTATACAGCTATTTTACTACTTTTTATTTTTTAAGTTTATTTATTTATTTTTGGAGGGGGAGCAGAGAGAGAGAGGGAGAGAGAGATTACCAGGCAGGCTTTGCACTGTCCATGCCCTTTGGTGCTGACCCAGTGTTCTTCAACTTCACATTCCAGACATTCCTCTAGCACATCTTTAAGACAGGTCTAGGAGGATAAACTCCCTCAATTTTTGTTTGTTTCAGCAACACTTTATCTCGCCATTTTTTTCCAGCTTTTTTGTACTAAAAAAAACTTAATATAAAATTTACCATCTGACTTACTTCTCAGTGTACAGTTCAGTGATGTTAAACACATTCACAATTTTGTGTAACCATCACCAACATTCATCTCCATAAAAAATGGATTTATCTTTTATGATCTTTTCATCTTACAAAACTGAAACTCTATGCCCATTTAACAACAGCTCCCCCTTTCCCCCTCTCCTCGGCCCCTGGGAAAAACCATTCCACTTTCTGTCTCCATGATTTTGACTACTCTAAGTATCTCATATAAGTGGAATATTATAGTACTATCATTTTGTGACTGGCTTATTTCCTTTAGCATGTCCTCAATGTTCATCCATGTTGTAGCATGTATCAAAACTCTCTTCTTTTATAAGACTGAATCATATTCTATTGTATGTACACACCACATTGTGGTTATCCATTCATCCATCAACCTATACTTGGTTTGCTCCCACTTTCAGCTATTGTAAATAATGCTGCTATAAACATAGGCATACAAATATCTTCTCAAGACCCTACTTACAGTTCTTTTGGGTAAATATCCATAAGTGGAATTGTTGGATCACATGGTAATTGCTGTTTAAATTGTGACAAACTGTTCATACTATTTTACATAGTGGCTGTACCATTGTTCATTCCCACATACCGTGTAGAAGGCTTCCAGTTTGTCCAAATCCTTACCAATCCTGGGAC
This sequence comes from Cryptoprocta ferox, assembly GCA_028646485.1. NCBI lineage: Eukaryota > Metazoa > Chordata > Mammalia > Carnivora > Eupleridae > Cryptoprocta > Cryptoprocta ferox. The sequence goes on along the minus strand of CM053577.1, from coordinate 891,682 downwards.
ATTGTTTATTATACTAATCATGCTAATGAGTGTGAAGCGGTATGTCATTGCAGTTTGATTTGCATTTCATGGTGCATTGAGTACAGCGCTTGGAAAGTTCTTGCCTTGGGATGTGGGAAAAAATTAGCCTTAAATTATGTGCTGCTCTCATCTCACCTTGTGAATCTCAAAAGCAGGAGCTGAAAGGGTTAAACTTCCCCCAACTAATTTAATTGAATCCAAGAATTGAATATAAAAATACTTCTAGGGACATAAAAACATTCAGTATGGCACAGAGTAAAATGCTCAATGTCTGTAATATAATCAAAGGTTACTACATATGCACTAATGATGAAAAGGAGAACCAACAGTGGAAAGAAATCCCAATCCAGTAAACTTCCCAGAGCTGACATGGATGTTAGAAATAGCATAACATGGCATTAAAACATTTTTTATAGCTGTATTTCATACATCCCCAAAGCCGAGTAGATACACTGAAGACATAAAACACATCCGAATAGAACTTCAGAGACAAAGACTATGATGTGTGAGTTGGAAAATACATGTGTGCTGATTATACATCAGAGAAAAAGAGATCAGTGAACTTGAAGATCTAACAAGAGCCACTTTCTATTAACAAAAAAAAAAAAAAGAGCAAACATAGGATTTTTAAAAATAAACAAAGCATTGGTGAGTTATAAGGCAACCTCAAGCAGACTTATATAATTGGAATTGGAGTCCCCAAAAGAAGGGAGCCAAACAATAAATAATGCCAAAAGTTTTCACTGTATAGAGCACTATGAAACAACATATTGATGAAGTCCAATGAATCCCACTCATAAGTAAAATGAAAACTATACCAAGGTCCATAACAGTCAAATTGTCTAAATCAGTGATAAAGAGAAAAGTGTAAATACAACCAGAGGAAAAACAACACATTACATTTAGAGGAACAAAATTGACAATGACAGTACATTTCTTGTTAGAAACAATCAATATATATGAGCAGACAATGAAGCCCCATGTTTAATGTACTGAAATGAAAATTACCAGCTTAGATTTCTATACCCAGCAAAAATATCTTTCAAAAACAAAAGTACAAAGCATACTTTTTCAGATAAACAGATTGGAAAGAATTGATCACCAATGGAACTGCAATATACAAAATGTTAAGTCTGTCAAACAAAAGAAAATAAAAATATGAGAGGGAAATAAGAGCACAAGGGAACTTCTTCAACCGGATAAAAGGCATCTATAAAAATGCTATAGATAACAGATAGTTAATGATAACGACTGAATGTTTTCAGACAGAACAAGACGTGGATGTCTTCCCTTATTGCTCCTATTCACCATTGCTGGAAGTGCTAGCCAGTGCACCAAGGCAAGAAAAAGGGTTTTGAGGGTGGAAAAGTAGAAGTAAAACTGTCCCTTTATTTAGAGATGACATGATCATCTATGTAAAAAATCCAATAGAACTACAAAAAATTACTAGGAATAATTAGTTTAGTGAGGTTGCAGAATATAAAACCAATATATAAAAAAACAATTGTACTTAAGCATTTAGCAATGAACTACCAGAAATTTAAGACACCATTAACAGTAACAAAAACATGAAATACTCAGAAATTTGCCGGAGTCCAACTCCAGAAGGTCCAGGGGTCCCTGAAAGGATGGACGGTGTCAGCACGAGAGAGTGATGAGAGAGCCTCGAGTTTCTTTCTTGATCACCAGGCAGGCATCTCTGCTCTGCCTTTTTTTGTGTCTTTATTTATAGGTAAAGTGGTAACATGACATCAGAAAATAGAAATTTTTTACAGTGACTAATTCTTTGTGATAAGATGTTTTAATCATTGGAAGTGATGACATTAGAAATTAGAAATTTTTATAGTGACCAATTTTTTATGATAAGACGCTTTAATCATTGAAAGTATACAGAGAAGTATCTCATTCATTCTTACATCAGTCCCCAAGATTAAGAAAGTAACAAACCTGTCTTATTTTGTACATGTTGGTTTTTTGCCAACAATTATGACTTTGTTTTTGATTAACAAGTTACAACCAAGCTGTGTAACGCACTTACAGTGAGGTTGAGCAAATCCCACAACCAAGAACATAACAGGATGTCTCAGCAAAACCAGGATAATACACATATCATTTAAGCCAGTAAAGCTAAGATTAAAACATAGGTCAAGCTGTACACAGATAGGCCAGGAGCCATTTCATTAGGCTGACAAACCACAAGAAAAAGAATGTTTGTTAACAAGTTGTTTGAGAAAGCCCTTTCTTTGGTGCAAGCACCATGGGGGCCCCATATGTGTTGGCCTTGGACCTGGGTTTCCCACATTCTTATCCATTCTCATAACTGAAGTCAGTATAAGGGAGGATATTTGTAGAATGTAGTCCTTGGGAGGGGATCATGTTCTGTCTTTGTTTTCTATTTTTTATCTCCAATTAGGCCTTTTTTCTCCGGGCCCGACTTAAATGCAATTTTTGCATTTTTAACCCCTTCAAGTCTATGTTTTGGGTCTGCAAGGCTTAATAGAAGAGCCTTTTGTCAAACATCTATAGTGTTTTGATCTAAAATCTCTTATGCAGGTACAGGAAAATGTTTTTTCTTACGGGGTAACTGTGTGGGGAATATCAGTCTGATTTGGAACACGGTAAGGCCTAATTTAATGACAACAGGCTTATTTTCAGTATGAACAGTAGTAGTAGAAGGAGATACCAGTTTCGCCTCTCATGGCAGGAGCTGTGCAAACGTCTGCCATTTCCCCCCTGTGACTGTGTCATCCAGCAAGGCCGATGCGGCTCAGACAGAATGAATGCAATGTCTGTCCACTTACAACTATAAAACAGTGAGAGTGATTGAAAAGTCCTAAGTAAATGGAGAGATGTACCATGTTCATGCATCAGAAGACTGTATATTTTTAAGATTCTAATGATCCCCAAATTGACCTATAAATTCAGTACATTCTCAGTCAATATTTGGGCATATGTTTTTGTAGAAATTGACAAGCTGATTATGAAATATCTATATGGAAATGCAAAGAACTAAAATAGACAAAATCGTTTTGAAACAATAGAACAAGTTTAGAAGAATAATACTACCTGATTTAAAGTCTCATTATAAAACCAATCAAGACAATATGGTATTGTTGAAAAAATGGAAAGATCAATAGAACAGAGTAGAGAGTTATGAAATAGATCCATACATGTATGAACAACTGATTTCTGACAAGGTTGCAAAGAAGAATCAGTGTAGAAAGGGTAGTTTTTCCAACAAACAATTCTGGAAAAACTGAATATCTATATGCAAAAACAAAAAATAAATTAAACGTTAGATCCATATCCTGTACCATATACAGAGATTAATACAAAATAAATGACTCATCAAAATGTAAAACCTAAAACTCCAAAAATTCTGCAAGAAAACAAAGGAAAATATCTTTGTGAACGTGCTTAAGGCAAAGACTTATTTACTACAACATCAGAAGCATAAGCCAAAAAGAAAGCATTGACAATTGGACATTATCAAAATTAAATAGAACTGCTTTTCAAAAAAAAAATGTTACAAGAATGAACAGATAAGCGTAAGACTAGTAGGAAACATTTGCAAATCCTGTATCTGATGAAGAACTTATATCCAGAATCCAGCAAGATCCGTATCTGGGAGGGAGAGAAATATTTTAAAAGATTTGAGCAGGCACTTCATCAAAGAACGTATGGGATTGAAAAGATGCTTCGTATACCAGTCACCAAGTCAATGAGCATTAAAATCCCAGTGAGGTTCTACTACATACCTGTGAGAATGTTTAAAACTAAAAAGATTGATCTTACCAAGTATTGGCAAGGATGTGGGAAAACTGAACTAGAAATTTCATACACCAGTGTTGGGAAGGGAAAGTTACACAACCGCTTTGGAAAACAGTGTGTCCAATTATTCAAATGGTAAGCACAGGCCTGTCGTAAGATCCGACCATCCATCCATGCCCAGGTATTTACCCCAGAAAGATAGAAACACATTTCCACTCAGCCCGTACAAGAATGTTGTAGTAGCTCCAAGCTGGAAACAACCTGATTTCCATAAGTAAGTGGTGAAATACAGTGTGGTTTAGTCAGTCAATGGAACACTATTCGTCCATAACAACAAATGAACCATGGTCCATGCCACAGATGGGTGAGTCTCAGTAGAGTGATTCCAAGTGAAGAAATCCATATATATAATGTATGAGTCTATTTATGTAAACTCTAGAAAATGCAACTTAATCAATAGTGACAGACAGAAGACCAAGGGCTGCTTAAGGTGAGGGGGTGGCTTGCGGTGGCTTGGGGCGGGGCAAGAAGGAAGGGCTCGCAAAGAGGCAGGAGGAAATTTCTGTCCTGGGGATATTGTCTGTGTGTGGTAATGGGTTCTTAAGCATATAAATATGACAAAACATATGATATCTTAAAGTTTAGATACAGGAAATCTATTAATGCAATCAGAACCCATTATAGTAAAAAAACAATAACAATGTGCTAGAACATTGCTCTGCTTTGCAAAATCCAGCTGGTATATTTTCATGATTTTGTGAGCCAGTTAGCATCAAATTGGTGGGTTGTGATTCTCTGTGTTGGGACCATATCCTTCACGGAAATAAGCAAGTTTGTTCGTATGCCTGTTTTTCTCAAAAGCTGGCTGACAGACATTTGCCAGCACACCACTGGAATGAGATCATAAAAATAGGGTCAGAGGATGGAGTCACTTGAAGAAAATATTTTTCCTTTTGATTTTTAATTACATATAGGTAACATACAACATAAACTACTACATTTGTTTATACATTTGATGTTACCCACTAATTAAATGGCAAGAATTCATTACATTTTAAACACTGAATTTCAATCCTCTATCAAATTAAATTTGGTAAAATATTGATGGAAAAGTCATGAAGCACTTGTCTTTTTTTCTCTCCCTCTCAAGAATGGGCCTTGAAAGAAATGATCATTTTGGCCTCCTCTCATTTTTCATTCTAGCAGCTCAGAACCACTAAATCCTTAAGCACCCTGTGTTCTTCTTCTGAACACAGTGTTCTTTCTGCCTGGAACATTCTCCACGCATCTCCCCATCCTTCCACTTACCTGACTCCACGCCTGGTGCCAGGAGGGCAGAAATCACGTTTCTCCCCCAGCAGAGGTGCAGCATCTGGTCGGGTAGCTGGCAAGCGGTGGGGAGTTCCTCTTTTTATGGCTGCATCAATGAATTAATGATCTAATACTCACCCAAGAGTGCATGCACTTGGCTTAAAATAAAATGTGGGTGAAAGTCCGTTAAGCTCTATAGGAAGAGATGACATAATTACTTCTAATTTTTATTTTTAAATGATAGAAATTACTTGGATGGTAACTATGTCAGTGTGTCTTTCTACATAGAAAAGCCCTGTAATAGTCTTAGCTTTTGTCCGCCTACGCTGCTCCCTTACTTTATGATGAAACTCGATGTTCCAATGACACTGTAGTTTCTTTTCTGGTTTTATACAAGTAGAACAAGAGGGAGATCAGTAAATAACTATTTCTGTGTACAGGATTTGTGATGGATTTAATGTACATTGTTGATGTTTAACATGATTTATTTTCCTTAATATCAGGGGCATGCTCATTAAATCACGGTAGTGGGTTGGCCTCTGTTTCCTAAAGCAGATTAATAATTAAATACGCCAAGTAGCATTTGTAAAAGCACATTTTCTGTGGCTACAAATGAATCCTTTTCATGTAAGAGCAGAATAAACTGCATATGAATGTGCAGCATTTATCAGAGCCCCTGTTTCCAGGCATTTCTGTACACCTTTTACAGCAGCTGGTTCTCGGTAGGTGTGTCTTCAGCACTATAGGTTACGTTTTTATTTCTTTTTATTGTAGGATTGATACTTATGTGTATTTCAAGCTTCCAATAATTTTTTTCTTTTTGGTTTTATTGAGATATAATTGGCATACAGCACTGTATACATATAAGGTGGACAGTATATTGATTTGATTTATGTATATTGTGAAGTGATTGTCATGGTAAGTTTATCGCCTCATATGGTACAAAAAAGAAGTGCCTTCCTTGTGACAGGAGCTCTCCATCCACTCTCTCCGCAGCTCCCCCATGCGCCCCACAACCATGTCAGCCGCAGTCGCCTCGCTGCGCGGGACATTCCCAGGACTCACTTCTTATAGCTGGGGGTTGGCACCTGCTGACCCCCTTCCTCACATGCCCCTCCCCACCCCCCTGCCTCTGGGGACCGCAAGTCTGATGTCTTTTCCTAGGCTTTGGTTTGTTGGTTCTGGATTCCGCGTATAAGTGAGACCATACAGCGTTTGTCTCTCTGTCTGACTTATTTCCCTGAGCATAATGCTATAGCACATTTTGCCCTCAGATTATAAAACAGTCCATTCAAACATCTGTTTCAACATAATCATAAGTAGGCTCACAGTCATTTTCATATGATGAAAAATCTGTGCAAGACACTTAGTTTCCAACCATAAAATGCACTGGGTACATTGCAAAAGAGTCAGTATGTGTGCCTAATTTGTAGGAGAATTTTAAACGTCCACACGTATTTCTGTAACTTTAAACAGAGCACAAGTATCCCTCAAATTGCGGCAACTCAATGTGCATGAAGTCATTTAACGAACTGAGAGGAAAACACAATCACGGTTCGCCTTGAACCTGCCTTCGGTGAGGAAGGCCCGCTCCGGGGAGAAGGCTGGGAGGCCCAGGTGTGTGCCCTGCTCGCCGTTTCTGGGTGCGATCGCCACCTCTCAACGCCAGCCTCCCGCCCCGAACGCGGCCGTGACAGCACTGAGCGCAGCGGCCCGTCCTGACGATGCCAGCGGCGCCAGAGCGTCTGACGGGCGCGCTAAACCCCGGCCTCCGCGGGCCTCCAGGGCGGGGGAAAGGGCGCTGTGAGCGGGCGTGCAGCTCGGCGCCCCTCGGAGGTACGATCTCCCAAAATGCTCCCGGGTGGTGACTGTTAGATACGCAGACTCCTTGGTGAAGGCTTCCCCATTTTAAGGGGTTTTTCCACAACCTGTTGCCAAAACCCTGGAAGGAAGGACAAACGCCAGGCAGCAGTGACTCGACGCGCGATGAGGACAGACCTGCCCACATTCGCACGCTCCCACCCGGTGGGGAACCGGCGCGCGGATCTGGACCGGGCTCATGGCTTCCAGAAAGCAGCAGTGTCATCACTGGCCCAGTAGTTCAGTCTTGCTGTGACAGCGGCGGAGTCCCCGAGCCTGCCCCTACCGGCACCCAGGGTCCCCTCGGAGACACGGCCGCGGGGCCGAGCTGGCGTGTGAAGGCGTGTCCCGCACGGCGGAGGTCCGTTGGGCTGGGGGGACTGTGCATGTCACGAGACAGTTGTACGAATCTCAGTCTCTCACTCAGGGCTCTCGACACAGAAGCTGACGCAGCTGCCTCCGTGCTCGGTCCAGGCCCCTATGTGTGTGAGTGCTGACATGTGCTGTTAGAGTCACGGATTTTAAGCCCAAGTCTGGGCACTTACCCAGAACTTTTCAATCAAATAAAACAGGGAGCGACAGGAAGAAAGAACCCCGCATTTCCGCCTGCTGTATCACAGCGCCCAGCTTTCCACTGGAGAGGGTGCTTCCGGAAGCAGCACCTCCTCCAAGTGACAGTATGCATCCACCTCCCTCTGGGCTCAAGACACCTTGACATTCAAAACCTGCCGGGAGACCTGATCACCCTTTGAAGATCAGAGCTGCTGCGTGTAAAGTTTGAATGTCCGTTTCCCGGTTTTTGAAATTTGGTTTTCCATTATTATATAAGGGTGCTATAGAAAATCGAGACAATCAAAGGAAGAATTTAGAAATAAATAAAGAATGTGTTGCCCCACCATTCCGAAATAATCTTTGTCATCTCTCAATATTCCAGAGGTTTTGGAATATCTCCTCCTGTTAGCTTTGTTGTGCATATTTTTATATACAGTTTTGACCATACTTCAAACAGAATTTTAGGAGTCAATATTGGCTGTAGGTTTTTTATCTTAACATTTATTTATTCTGAACTACTTTGCCCAAAATCAAGGTTAGTTTCCAGACATGTCTCCCCCATGGGGAGACAATTTGTCATTTTTCTAAAAGTCAACAGCTAAGCGACAATCCACAAAACTACTAGGTGAAGTGCATCTCTTATTGTGAAATGTTCACGGCGCACTCTGTCAAAGTGATGCCCACAGCAGCCTCCCTCCACGGGGGACAGGTGAGGCGGGATCCTGCATATCGCGCCCACACGCCGTGCACTGAACATTCCCTGCTGCAGATCTCGTGAAGGAGCATGTCTGTGTCTACGGACAGACCCAGAGGTTGTGTCTCGAGTTTATACATTCAGCTCCTGGAGGTAAAAACCTGACGGGTGTCATTTACTACTTAATGAGCATCTATTACGTGCATGATGCACTCCATTAGAAATTTAAAGTGTGAATTTTTTTTACTGACATTTTTAAATACATTACCCAAAACATGTTGCAGTGGAGTTGTGTAGGAGGAACGGCCAGTGCTCTGTGGAGGTGGGCCAGGACGGCCCCAGGGACACCAGCCGGGTCGAGTGTGAGAGGACACAGCAGAGGCCCGGGAAGGGGGAGGCTGCCTGAGCAAGGGGAGGACACGGGTGTGCCAGGCCTATCTGGACAGAAGTCGCTCCCAGACTCTGGGAAGGAGGAAGAGGCGGGGAGGCCGCGGAGGCCGGGCGGCGCACACACCGAAGGCCTGTATTCACAGAAGCTCAGCCTCCACTCTGTCAACACTGGGGCTCGGGAGTTTGCTTGTCTATTTCAATATTCTTTAATTTTTTTTCAAATGCATAAAAATTGCATATGGTACAAAATTAAAAACAAATCCGAAAGGGTATTTTGTGAAAAGCAAGCCTCTGTGTCCGTGTGCACTCCTGCCCCACCCCCAGGGCTCCCACGGACACGTGCAATCACAAGCGCGCGCCACACGGGCAAACATCACTCACGTGAGCGGTTCACGCCAGGGACTGGTCTGCAGCTCACTTCCTGCATGAACTGTCTCCAGTTAGGTTTCCCCGAAGCAGGCGTTAGAAGGGGGGTCATGTGAGTGATGTGCTGAGCCGGGGCTCCCTAGCGAAACAGGCGGGGACGGACCTCACAGCCGGCGGAAGTGTGCACAGAAATGGGGGGCAGGGTCCGGGGGCTCTGGGGGGTTGGACAGAGCCGCAGCACGTCCTGGAGGCCTCCTCATGGGGCGCGCGACGGGCCACAGCGCCGTTGGCCATGACTGCCACCTCACTGCTGGGATGTTCAGCCAGTGCCCTGCAGAGGGGCAGTCTGGACGCTCCAGGCTTCGCTGATGCACGCTGCTCCCGTGTTTATGCCGCTGGTGTGCCCTCCCTCACCTGTGACGGTGAATTGTTGATTCTGAAAACTATGGCCAAATTCCCCTCCGCAGAACGTGCCCCATTACCTTTCGTCCAGCAAAGTATCAGGACAGGAGGACAGGTGATAGTTTTTAACCTTGGCCAGGTCTACACTTAGAAGGACCCTCCTGGCCACAGGGTGAGGCTCTGTCCTCATGTGTGCAAGGGCCACGAAGACTTCCTCTGCCACGCGGGAACGCAGCCGAGGAGTGCTGGGTCACGAGGGGTGCAGGGAGGGTAGGACCGCCTGTCTGTCCCACGACCGATGGGAGCTGAGACTCTGGCCGTGGGCCACAGACAGAAAGGGAAGGATTCAGACAGGTCGGGGAACAAAGATGGGGCTGGCTGAGGAGCTACAGAGGGTGCAGGACCCGAGAAGAGGGTCAGTGGGTGACTGGAGGCACACCTGGGTTGAGGAGGCCCACAGAGAGCACCTGGGAGAGCGGCAAGGGAGGCAGGGTGGTGGAGGAGAGGCGGGCACACCAGGCAACACCTCAGCCAAATCAACACGGACTGACACAGAGCTTCCCGTTCCGGATGAAACACCACCTCTGCTGGCTTATTGGAGGAGAAAGCGCCCGGAGACGGCCTTCGGAGGGGCTGATGCACCAGGTGAGGGCCCCCAACGCGTGCTCACTCCCAGGAGTGCCCTCCCCCACCGCCGAGATTCTGGCAGCTGAGCTATGAATGTGTGCGGACGTCACCTGAAATGCCGCAAGGCCAGCTCGCCCGTCCCCCCAGCTTCACCCCCCGCCCCCGGGCAGCGAGGACATCCGCCCACATTGAGGGAGCATCACTGGCCGGTTGGACATTGATTCCAGCAGCGACCCGGGAACGTCACCAGTCCTGAGAGGGTACGTGGCCGGGGCCACCCAAGTCCACGACAAAGGGAGGGAGGGGGATTTTGCTCTGGCGTATTTTCCAATGGCCTTCGAGAGTGCAGGCCATCCGCAAGTCCGCGATCCGGAAAACCTCATCCAGGACGCATGTGTGTAGAATAAGCACCAGGTGACGTTGCCTCTGCGCCCTGTCCCCCGGGCGTCACTTCTGGGAACGTGGTGTGGCTGCTGGTGCTGCCTCTCAGGGCCTGGCCTCCACCCTGACTCCCCATCGGGCCGGGTGCCGGCTGTGACAGCCAACTCGACTGGACACCTTCCTGGCTTCCGCTCAGCCAAGAGGCTATAAATAATCACGGAGAGATTTTTTTTTATCCAAGTTTATTAATTTTGCAACTTCCCGAATGGCCCCAAACTACTAAATCAAAACATAGTGACATGACTCACTACGTTTACCGATTCTCATGCACCAGATATTTGGAAATAAGTTTACACCAAATGTTAAATATCCTGTAATGACATCACTTACTGTGCATAATTATTTCCACGAAGATCCGCCTTGCATTGTGTCTGTGTTTATGGTACGAACATTTTTCCCAGGCCAGATAATAGGAAGAGTTCTAAGTTTTCTCTTCTATTTCTTTATTTCTTGGTGAATAGGCGGTGAGGAGTGTTACTGCAGATTCGTGCAAGCTGGGATCAGGGACCCACCTCACCGCTGCATGGCCGTGTCATTGTGGGCGGGTCACACCGCATCTCAGATGTATTTCAATAAATTGATAGGTAGCAATTTATGTAAAACTTAAGACAAAGGATACATCAAGCTAATGACATGGCTGTGATTACTACACTTAACCCCAGCGTGCGCCCTGTGGGGTACTGAGCGCGTCCTGAGAGCATGAGAAGAACAGTGTATTTGGATCCTGATATGTTCGTGACTGTGGAGAATGGTATTTTGAATAGCAGGAAATACTGGTCATATGAAGTTCACAGCAAACGCCGGTCTCTGGGGTCACTGACCCTTTACTTTGTCACTGGTCCTTGACATCTGGAATCACACGGCCAACACCACCTTTGATCTTGGGTGACCCGAAAAGGGCTAGGACAAAGCAGCTTTGAGCCAGGTGACAGAGAAGCAAAAGAGTGTGCACACGGTCAGAAATCAAATCATCTATCGGCCCCTCTAGTGAGGGAGACACTGCCCCGTCTGTGACTCCCCTGGTTCCCCCGGGGGTTCAGATGCCCCATTGTCACCCAGGCTGACTGTGGAGCAGGGGCTCCACCCTGGAGAACCCGTGTCCCACTTTGCCCCTGGAACCTTCTGTGACGTTCCTTTCATTGTGGACGAGCAGTCACCATGTTTTCTCTCTCCCTGGCATGCTCAGGCGAGTTTTTCACACTCCGGTCTCCTGTGCAACTCGGCCAGTGGGAGGTAGTGACCCCACCGTGTCGTCGAGACAGCCCTCGACTGCGATGTGTCCCTCATTGTCCTCAGTCCTCTGTCCCCTTGTCATCCTTCGGAGTGGGAGGGGGATTAACAACCCAGAACTTAAGGCTCCACACTGAGGAGGCTCTGCCTGCCCTCCGGCCTGACCTGTCCCCTGTCCTCTGCCCCCTGCCTCCCTGTCCCACCTGCTGCCCACCTGCCCCCTGCCCCCTGCATGCCAGCCCACCTGCTCCCCTGCCCCCCTGCCCCACCAGCCCACCCCCCTGCCCCCTCCCCTGCCAGCCCACCCACCTGCCCCCTGCCCACACACCCATCCCCCTGCCCTCCTGCCCCCCTGCCCCCCTGCCTTTGCCCTGTGCCCCCCGCCCACCAGTTCAGAGGGGCCCTTCTCAGTGAGCACTGTGTCTCCACTGAAATGGACCTTCCTTTGGATTCTCACATTTGTCCATCCATGTCCCACTTAAGTGAGAACAGTTCGCTCAATCATTTATTCACACACAAAAATAAGTATTTTCTATATTCTGAAGTCACGTGTTGGCATCTCAGGTAGAAGAAACCATCCCTTCCCCGACCCATTAACAAGGGAGCGTGACCCTTGCTCTGCAGGCAGAGCTGCCGCACCAGCACCGACCCCTTTTCTCTATTTAGAATGAAGAAGGAAACCGCAGAACCATTGCAAGGTACCCATGTGTGCTTAGTGTACCTCAAGTTAGAAACTACCTGTAACGTTGTAAACCAAGTGTCCTTTGGGTTTTTTTATGGTTTATTTATTTTCTGAGAGAGAGAGAGAGACAGTGAGAACAGGGGAGGGGCAGAGAGAGAGGGAGAGACAGAATCTGAAGCAGCTCCAGGCTCTGAGCTGTCAGCACAGAGCCCGATGCGGGGCTCGAACCCACGGACCGTGAGACCATGACCTGAGCTGAAGTCACATGCTCACCCGACTGAGCCCCCAGGTGCCCCATAAACCAAGTGTCCTTTGAAATGACACAAAGCCACACCGTGGAAGTCTCATGGGTATGATTCGAGGCCAGGAGTTTCCTATCATGCCCCTGGGCCCACCGTCGAAGGCTTGAGTGTGGAAGACGTTCTAAGGGCTGTGAGGGCACGGCCGCTGTGCACGGTAATGAACCACTTAGGAGCATAAAGGGTCCTTAAGACACTCTGTGCACCCCTCAGCCCCGGAGAACGACACACTCACTGCTGCCGGGGCCATGGCACCACCCGAGCGAGACTCGTTCCTGGGATGAGTACACCTCCACTTACCCGTGAGTCACACTTCCACAGCAGGGGGCTCTCTCTGTCGCTGACCCAGAAGTGTCTAGAAGACTCCCACAAGGAGGGTCAGCCCAACCAGGCAACAACGAAGGCCAGGGGACAGGCAGGGGTCCCGAAGTGCCAGGAAAGAGCAGTGGACCAGAGTCGACTGGAGTCTCAGGGAGTAACACCCACTGCTCCCTGAGCCCCCCGAGGAGAAGGCAGCATGGCGGCTCGATGGACTCCAGACTCACCGTCGATTTCACAGACCCACTGTTTCAAGCTTCTTACAGTTGTGCGTTCTCCGCCCTTTTGATAATTTGCCGTGAGAGGCCCTCACGCAGCACTCTGCTTCTGAAACCCTGCTTGCTCTTATTACAAATATCCAGTTTCCCACGCATCTCTGGATTCCGGTTCGTCTGTTCATACGAAGGTTCATGTGACACATTCCTGATGGTAAACCTTACACGATGTTTAGACATACATTTAGAAGCTCAAAGTTGCAAAATCTCCCAGGAATAGTCTTCATTTTTAAATCTAATCAGTTTCAATCCTCTGAAAATTCAAATATCACATTTAACTGACAAACATTGGCCCTCTCTCCTCCAGGCAGCCCTCTGAAAGCTCTCCAAAAAAAGTGTCAAGTTGAATATTCATTGCCAAGTTCAAGCCAACCCATGTGTGGCTTTAAACCCGTTGGACTTTTGTTTTCAGGGCTCATCTCAGCCACCCCTCTCTGCAGGGGTAGATTTTGGCTGGGACTAGATCTGATGATGCCAAGATGCTGACAAAGCCGAAAAAGACATGTCCTTTCCTGGCCTGGGGCAGAGGCAGGAAGGTACAAAACCAGGTCGTAAAGCGTGTTTTCCCACGAACACCATGCTTCACTCAACATACGATGAAAAGCTGCACGTAATCAGACATGGCTTTGACTGTCAATGCATTTCTCAGACCCCTGGATCTGGGCACCAATGTGCAGGGGCCAACCGCGATGCCCCGTCTCCCCAGGCTGGGGGTACATGTGCTGGGTCACCCGCCAGATGCCAGCACTGGTAGCTTCATCTCCATCGGCTTTGCAGGGGAAGAGTATTTGGAAACTAACTTACAAAAGCAATTGAAGGCTTTGTTCACAAACAGAAGGAAAAACAGGATTCAGTGATGCTTCCCCTATGAGTCTTGCTACTGTGCCATCATTAAGACGCCTGAGTGAAGGACAGTCAATACACATCGTTCACTACCACAAAATACTGTGCTGAGAACAAAGTCAGGGTGTTCAGACGCACACCTCCATGGGAAACCTCAGTCTTTCCGAGTTAGAGTTAAGCAACACGAGTGAACCCAAAGCTCAATAACAATCACCAACCCTACACGTGTGAACGAGGAAGAGGGACCCCACGACGTGGAGCTGCTCGGCCGCCGGTGACACTTGGAACATGGAAGCCCTTGCCACTGACGTAGGCTCCTATCTCCTTCTTTCTCATCCTAAAGCCTGAGATGTACAACCTAGGAGGGTGGTTTTTCTAATTTTTTTAATTTGAGTGTAGTTGACACACGACGTTGCTTGAGTGATGCGTGCGCAGCATGGTGATTTGACAAGAGTGTTCACCTGTCCACGAGTGTGGCCACCATCTGTCACCACACACATTGCACCAACAACAGTGACTGCCCCAGCCCTGTGCCTTCTAGTCTTAGGAGGGACAGTTAATGAATATTACTTTTCAAGCATAAACCATGGAAAAGCTCTCAGTTCATGTAAATCAGCTTATTGTAAACCAATCTAATCAGATTGTTTTCCTCTTATTTATTAGTTTAGGATCAGTATCATGGTAAAAGTTAGTGAGAAAGAAATAAAAGCATGCATGCGTCAAGGGCCCTGGAGGAAGACAGAGCACGGGTACTGTCACGGTCACGGTGGAGGTCGGGTGACACACGCCGGCCTAGGCAGAGTCAGTTTATTTCTCCTCACGCGACGCCCTCGGGCCCATCCTCAGGCTTCATCGTGTTGCCTCATCGCGCGGGGACCCGATTCCCAGGTCATCTCAGGCCACGATGGCTATGGCACCCAGAGGACACGTCACCTTCACCCGGGGAAGGACAAGAGAGGTGCAGACAGACCCCTTCCTAGCGGCCGGTGGTGCACACCCACGTGCACCTCACAGCCGGAGCCGCCGCGTGGACGCGCTGCCACACAGGAGGCTGACGCGTGTGGGCTCTTCTCTCGGGGACACCTGCCCCTGTGTCGCCCCCTGCGTCTGCTGCAGCGGGTACCTCGGACTCGGCGACTCAAACCGCACCCAGACGCCCTCAGCTCTGACGGCGGCAGGTCTCAGTCTGTGTCACCGGCCCGAAATCAAGCCCTGCTTTCCGGGCTACAGAAAATCTGTTTTCCTTTCCTTTTCAGCCTCAGACTTGTCAGCTCAAGGCCCTTCCTCCGCATCCGCACCCAGCCACCCGTAGCCCCCACCACACACCCCTGGCCACTCCCTTACAAGGACACTGCGGGGACATTAGGGCCACATGGACCTTCCGGGGCCATCTCCCCGTCACACCCGCACCAGGGATTAGGACCTGCATGCCTTTGGGGCCGTTAGTTAGCCGAGCACATCCGATAAAAAAGTTTGGGGACTGTATTCTTGAGGAATGAGGAGGGAAGGAACACCAGAGGTTTGGGGGCTTTTCCACAGAGGGAAGTAGGGGTCAGGGTCCCCCTGAGAACAGGGGCCTCAATGGGGGAAGGGAGTGGACCTCTTTTCAGCCCCTTCACTTGGAAAATGAGTAGCTGGAGAGACTGATTGTGAGAAGTCCCTGGTGGACACGTAGGGGGACGAGCATATGCCAGATAAACTGACTCACTGCATTTGCTTGAGGGCAAGGCCGTGTCCTACCCACTTGCCACATCTTCTCAAAAAAGTCAAGTGCTAAAGAAGGATGTTTCATCATGATGACTTTGAAGCATCCTGAATTCAAAGCGGCCCCCACCCAGGTTGCCAGGCCCTTGTTCTGAGCCTTCGAAGCGCAGGGAGAGAGGAGTCCCGGCCTCGGAGAGATGGGCCACCAGCGGGATTTTGTCCCATTCCTCCTGCCCTGGGGCAAGGAGAGCAACACTGTGCACGCCCTCCCGCTCTGGCAGCGGCTTGGTGAGACCTGGCACCCTGCAGCCAGGGACTGGAGCCCGTTGCTCTTTCCCCAGACCAGGAAGGGCGCCGGGGATCTTGTGCAAAGCAGAACCAGGTCCAGTGGGAGCAGATGGTTGGAACCCTTCAAAGAAGGAACATTCCTGATGGATTTCCTCCCAAGGCAGAAGATCGCTGCGTCTGGCAGCGCCCAGCGGCTCTGTCAGCACACGCAGGGCAGACCGAAGGCGCCACGGCTTCTGCTCCTTGGTGGAAAAACATAGACGGCAGGTCGGCCAATGCTCAACTTCGGAAACTTTGAGAGTGAGATTCTCACCCGTCCACGTGGAGAGCACGTGGGGATCACGTCGTAACTGCTCTCAGCACACACATCTGAGTTCTCGAGCCTTAGTCCCGTGGGCAGATCGATGGACGCTTTGCCGCACGAGATGGGCTTGGTTTTGTTCCAGCTTTATTAGGGTATAACTGACAAGTAATGTTGCGAGATATTTAATAAGTTGTTATTCATGTACATGACATAAAAAATAAGATAACTTTATTCTGTAAAATGAGATTTCCTTGCCGATCAGTGCTGTGACCCGATGCTATGACCAAAGTCGCTGGCCTCTTTCTCAGGCGCAAGAACCAGGCCTTGAGGGACACCCCTCCTGCCGTGCTCTGCTCCCCTCACACTCCGGGCAACCCTCCACATCCCGGGCGAGGCTCCACGGACTCAGTCCTGGTCCCCATGCACGCCCTTCGAAGCTGACACACAGAACAGGGAACACGTGGACGGCCTGGGGATAGGAGGCAGCAGGGACACACACTCCATTTGTAAAACTCATCCCCACAGTGCAGCTCGTTGAATCCTAACTCACCCGGGTGCTGACACATCTATGACTCAAGGCTTTGCAGGGATGATGCATAGAACAGAGCTGTTGTTAATTAAATGTTTGATTTTGGAGGCTCTTCAACACCATTTGAACATGTTTATCTTCCAAAGGAAGTGAGCCTTGGACGGAGGAGCAGCCCAGCCCCTCACCTCCGGCAGGAAGCTCATGCACGGCTCTGCCGGCCACCGTGCAGTCACGTGGCCCAGCTCCCCGTCCGCACCCCCCCTTCCCGTGGCCATCGAGGCAGCAAGGTGCACACGCACACTGGTGAAGGCACCAGTTAGGACACAGACCTCCGGGGATGGTCGTCTCCTTCATGAACGGAGTGGACCTCATGTCGCCGGACCCGCCATGTTGCCCTGACAGCAAATGACTGTAAAGCGCCCGCCTGACTTACTGCCAGGAAGCCATGCAAAACAGATAGTTTTATTCCCACTGAGCGTCTTGTATAATGTGGGTGCTTCTGTGATCTTCCTCGGGTTGAGGAGGTGCTCCAACACAAGACAGAGGCTAAATCCCACGATGTTCAAACAATACACGAGATAAAGACTATTTCTAGTTTCATACCTGAGTTAGAAACTGTTTTTGAGGCCCCACCTTAGTGGCTGCGGGAGAAGAATGGCGGCGCCCCAAGCCCTTCTCAGACCACACATCGCAAGTCACTCTTTTGAGTCCCATCTCCCTGTGCCGCGGGCAGGCCAAATTGCTTTATTCCAAGCCCCGACTGGTTTCCAAATCCTAGTCCATGCACTTTAATGCTACTGCCCCAGATGAAGTGTCATCCCGCAGGCGGGGCAGCTTTCTAGCCGGGATTGAGTACGGGGACTGGGGGTCCAGCTTTTCCCTGGCTCCTCCTGGAGTCGGCAAGCCGCCGAGCCCAAGGAAGAACAAGCCCGCTGAGGGGGACGAATTTCTCTCCCCACCTCTCCACACATGGCCCTCCTGGGCTCTGCACCACTGCCCTGGGCACTCTCCCCTGGGCCGCCTCTCCACACACGGCCCAAGATAAAAAGCTTCTGCACTGCAAAGGAAACAATCAAGAAAACTAATAGGCAACCAACGGAATGGGAAAAGATAGTTGCAAATGACATATCAGATAAAGGGCTAGTATCCAACATCTACAAGGAACTCACCAAACTCCAAGCCTGAAAAACAAATAATCCAGTGAAGAAATGGGCAGAAGACATGAATAGACACTTCTCCAAAGAGGACATCCAGATGGCCAACAAACACATGAAACGATGCTCAACGTCACTCCTCATCAGGGAAACACAAATCAAAACCACACTGAGATACCACCTCACACTGGTCAGAGTGGCTAAAATGAACAAATCAGGAGACTATAGATGCTGGTGAGGATGCGGAGAAACGGGCCCCCTCCCACACTGTTGGTGGGAATATAAACTGGTGCAGCCGCTCTAGAAAACAGTGTGGAGGTTCCTCAAAAAACTATCAACAGAACTCCCCTATGACCCAGCTATGGCACTGCTGGGGATTTACCCAAGGGACACAGAAGTGCTGATGCATAGGGGCACTTGTACCCCAATGTTCGCAGCGGCACTTTCAACAAGAGCCAAATCATGGAAAGAGCCTAAATGTCCATCAACTGATGAATGGATTAGGAAGATGTGGTTCATCTATACAATAGAATACTACATGGCCATGAGAAAGGATGAAATCTGGCCATTCGTAGCAAAGTGGATGGACCTCGAGGGTGTCATGCTCAGCGAAATAAGTCAGGCGGAGAAGGACAGATACCATATGTTCGCACTCATAGGTCTAACAGGAGAAACCTAACAGAGGACCATGGGGAGGGGAAGGGGGGAAAAGAGGGAGAGG
>CM053577.1:818713-872800 GCA_028646485.1 Cryptoprocta ferox | reverse complement strand
CATTTTATTTGTTGTTCTGGTCTGAGAGCATCTGATCCACGAATGGCAGAGGACAGCCGGCCAGCCCGGCAGAGAGCAGCCACCCCTCACGTCGGACGGGAGGCGGCTTGGGACCCATGCCCCTCTGACGACTGCAGCTCATGCACTTCCTGCTTCTGGGTCCCCGAGAGTGAGCTGGGAGCCCCGTTGTGAATCAAACTCATTCCTAGTATTTGATTGTTTCTTCTGTTGTTTAATCCAAAGCTTGAATTTAAGCATCCTTCAGCACACCGGGACGGCACCCCGGGACTGGGGTCTCAGGAGGAGCACGGGGCGCACAGGACGGCTCCCTCCTGACAGGCAGAAGGTGGGTGCGGAGACCCAGCCCCCCTACCCTGCCAGCCTGCACCAGGACCGTGTGAAGATCTGAGCTGTCCTGCTGGGAAGGAAGGACTGGCGTGCAGTCTCCAGGGGCCCCACACAGCCAGGGTGGGGACCACGGGGTTCGAGCAGTGGGCCCGACCCCCAGAGAGGCAACCCAGTGCAACATTCTTGGCGTGGTAATGAGGGGCCAGCCAAGAAAGGGAATACCAGCCTCAGTCCATGGGAAGATGAGGAGGGGGCAATCTCCAGGGCCAGGGGCAGCCTCACACTGTATGAGATGATGCAGGTCAGGCACACGGGTCCGCCCTCCCTGGTGGCCTTCCCTGACCCCACGGCGCGGGGGCCAGGGGTCCAGAGGGAGGGGCCTGTCGCGAGAACCGAGAACGTGAGGGAGGACTGGAGAAGGTAGCTGTCTGTCATTTCCACGTAGCACCAGAAGGAACTTCAAAAACCACTTAAACGTTATTTTACAACGTAGAAGGGTGGGATGCAAAGAGATTGAGTGGCTGTTGGATCAGGAAGCGTCACCATCAGCAAGAGTAAGAGCTTGGGTGACGCCAGAGGGAAGCTGGAGGGGAGGGGTGTGTAGTAGGTGTGTATGCACACATGTGACATCACGGCGCGTGAGATCTGTGACAGACGCAGACCCCAAGCTTCTGCTCCTCTGCCAGTTGCTGAGAAGAAAGTAACAAGGCTACGTATTTTAGCAGATCGGAAGCTGGAATTTTGAGTCATGTGATCACAGCAATTTGCTCAAATACCTAAAGCAGGAATAACAAGCCTAATTGCACCGTCAGTGGATTTTCCAGGGTGAATAAGGGTGTGCTGTTAACAAGTGGACTGGACTCTGCCGAAACCCAAAACGATCCCAAGTCCCTCCACGGCGTGTCTGGCATGAGGGGAGGGGACACTGGCCGGGCGCCCGCGCCTGGGCTCGGCCGCGGTGAGGCTGCTTCTCCAGCTCCAGGACCCGGAGCCGGCCCAGCTGCTCCTGCTGACGCTCATGGGCCCCTCTCCCCCGAGCCCCTCGTGTGGCCCCTCATGTGGGTCCTTCCTGCGGGTCCCTCGTGTGGGTGTCTTCCCCGCGCCTTCTCAGAACGTCTTCCTCTCCCACGATCGCAGCATTTGCTTCCAGATCCACAAACCCAGACCCACTCGCGCTCTGAGGTCCGCATTCCCGGGCACAGGATGATGTTCTGAGCCAGATGTTTCCCGGTGCCTCGGGCTCACCTCCGACACGGCACCCTGGCAATCTTCTCCCGAGCCTCCCCTTGGATCCCCGGGGACAGGCGGTGGCAGCAAGGATTTCTCTCTACGTCCAGAGTGTCTCCCGACCCGATCCCGCGACCTTGTCCTCTGAGGTCACCCAGACGGGTCGTCGCCCCCACACAGAGCAGCCCGCAGGGGAGAGAGGCCAGCTGAGTAATTAGCGCTATCAATAGTTTCCGGCTTTGCACATTTAGCCGCCACAGTCGGAAGGGCTGTCTGTTGTTACTTGGATTTTATAGATAAAAGTGGCGTGAGGTCTGTGGCTGCAAACCCGTTCTCGGAATCGAAGCGCCACGCTCTGTGTGCGGACATCATGCCAGGCAGAGAGAGCAGCTCACTCGGCTGCCAGTACGAGGTGCCGATGACTCGGGGACCGGGGGCTCGGGGCTGCTGACGTGAGCCCAGTCCTGACCCTCCGTCATCTCTGCTGGCCGTGCAGTCCTTCGAGTCCACACACGTCATCCCAAACCAGGGCCCGTTCGGAGGAGGCCTGGTCTCCGGTTGCTGGTGCCGCCAACCGCTCTCCGTTGACAACACACAAACCCTAGATCTCCCAGGAAACGTTCCTGACTCCTCACAGCCGGCTGCAGCCGGCACACCGCCCGGACCCTCCGAGGCCGCCCGTGGCGTAGGTCCGCCAGGTCCCTTCTCTCCGGCCCGTGCAGGCGCCCTTACTGTCTCGCACGCCCTTCCTGCCCCATCCTGGCTCTCCACCTGGGCACGACTTTCTTGTCCTCCAACACTCAGCTCAAATGAATTCCTCTGGAAACTTCTCCCTATTCCCAGCAATGAGGGTAGGTGCCCCCCTTCGCTCCTGTGACACCCTGTGACACGTGCCACAGCAAACACACTGCCCATCTACATGGCTGACGTGAGGAGTGGGTTGTCGGTCTACTGACTTCCTGCGTGCTGCCCTGCGTGCTCTTCATCCTCAGCAGGTTGCACTCCCTTCCTCCTGGTGCGCCCACACGTGCCAGCGCCCCCCCAGCCTCAGGCACCCTTACAGCTGGGCCTCTTGGAGGAACATTGACCTGGTTCTCAGGTGCTATCAGTGCTCACAAGCCTCTCGGAGCCCCCATCACATCATGATTCGGTGCTGTGACCACTCCTTTTAGACGGTGGCCCCCATAAAGTGTAACAAAATCAGGGCTGGTGGCCTCTGACAGTGGCGGGAATGACGTCCCAGGAGCCGCTGGCCCTTCACACATTAGGGGCCGTTCACACCGAGTGTGGCATGACAGGGTCGAGCTCCTCAGTCGGATTAGGGACAAATGTTTAGATGCAGAAGTGGAAGAACATAGAAACAGTAAAGAAGGTTTCTGGTCATTATCAAAATATGACTAATGTCCCCCTACTTGTGACTCACACTCACGCCCTCGTCTTCCGCACTCAGGATTTCTGCCTAGGACCTGACCTCGGGTTGGGGTGCAGGGAGCACAGCCCCATCGCTAGCCTGGGCCTCCCTGAGTGAGGATTTTTTCTGGAAGTTCCAAGCCTGGTTCTGAAGACTCTTCCTACTTTCTCTCACGACCATTTCAGCTCATTATTTATTGCTCTCACATCCTTGCTGTGTTCGCCATAGGGGCGGGTATTTAAAGCATGAATTCATGGCATTGTCCTGATGAAAATCTCCTTGACCTTTCCATAATCTGTCTTCCCCTCATTTAAACCATTTAGCACCCAAAACCCGAATAAAAGCCACTCAGTTCCCGGACCTTCAGGGAACCCTCCATGCTGTTGAAGCGACGTCTGCCAAGACTGGGGAGTGTGCCCTGAGCTCATCCGCGTGCACACGCTTTCAGATCCGGACCTTCACCTCGGAAGCAGACATAGCCGCCCCAGGGATCCCCAGGTGGGGACATATGTGGCGCCACTCTGCCCTGAGGACTTGACCCGGCCTCCCCCACCCCCGGCCCAGTGGGACAATACTGAGAAGGCCGACCAGGTTGTGCAATCGGCCCCACGACCGTGATCCCCTTACAGTGGAAACGGGACCAAGCCGGCCTCTGCTCGTGAGTCATGCTCCGCCTTTCATCTCGACAAGCAGGGTTTCGTCTGTAGCTGCCTCAAAATATTCTTTCCATTGCATCATCATTTGGTATTTTATAGACTTGTGTTCTCAACAAATAATTAAAACCATCCATAGCCTCTTGGGGCAGGAGCCCACTGAGGAAAGGCTAACAGGATGTTTCTGGACATCACACGTGACTGTCCCATGCACTGAAAGTCTTGGACGTTCCTCACGTGACATTCAAGCTGTACGTATGAATTAAGGGGGGGTGTCTTTTTACCAAACGCATATAAAAAGAGACAATTAAAATATTCAAAGTCGTTACTAATCAGAGCGTTTTGCAAACATGACTGAATCAGATGGTTTTCATTCACTCATTGCAGAATAATAATTAAAATTAGGTGGATTGAATCAGAATCTCAGAACAGAGTGTATCCTCTGCTCCCATGAATTCCTTACAGTTCAAATAGTTTCTGCATTCATGTCAGCACCAGTTCTAAGGTGGGGTCTCCTTGCATGAAAACAAGAATGGTCCCACCGTCTCAAACATCTTATAAATATTTGTCTGACACAGACAAGTGTCACAGTCACCCGGAAACACGCCAGCGTACGAGCTGCTCCGTCCTGGAAGAAATCACACCGACTCGGGGCAGTCTTGTGTGTCCACTGCCCCCAGATGCCCCGTGCTGTCTGTGGCGGCCGTGTGGGCCTGCAACTGTCCCCAGCTGAGCCCCAGGGCCCCTGTGCACAGGACCCAGACTGGGTGTTTCTCACAGAATACTCTGAGCTAAAAACTATACACTGTAATGCACACAGTTCAAGTGTACGTCTAAAAGGTTTTGACAGATGAACCTTCAAGATACGAGACATTCCCATGACCCCCAGATTCCCAGGAGCCCCTCTGTAGTTATGCTTCCCCAGCATCTGGGCCGCAGGCAAATGCTGGCTTCCTCTTTGTCACCAAGGGTTGGATTTTCCTTCTCCATGATTTCTAGAAATTGAATTGTACAGCATGTGACCTTTTGGTGGTTTTTAACTTGAGGACCTTTATCGATGGATAAGGAAGTAAAATAAGTGCACATATTTGAAGCATACAATGTGTGCGTTCTGATGTGTGTTACCAGTGAGGCCATCGCTACGACCAGTGTAATGACTCCATGCTTCACTCCCCGAAGACCCCACAGGCCCTTTGGATCCTTGTCTCTGGCACCTCCCTGCCCACACAGGCCCTCAGGCCATCGCTTCTCTGCCTTCTGCCCCTAAAGACTGGCTTGCGTTTCCTACACTTTCTGTACCTGGGACCAGAGGGACTTGCGATTTTCTGCCTGACCTCCCCCAGATGGTGTGATTTCCGTGAGTCATCCAAGCCACCGCGCGAGCCGGTATGCTAATCAGGGCTCCGCCGTCGGGATTTTACACGAGTTTGCCCTTTCACCTTCTGAGGGTTTCCAGTTCTTTCCAGTTTTTGACTGTTAAGAATGAAGCTGCTGTGACCATCCACATGCAAATATTGGTGACGCCACAAGCTTGGGTTTCTCCTAGATTAGTAGGGGTGGGAGCGGGGGCACACGGAGAGTCTGTGTTCAGCTCATACGTTTCCAACAGCAGGACGGGACATGTCTGGCTCCAACAGACCCTCCCCAGCGCCTGTGGGGGCCAGTCCTTCCAATCGTGACCATTCCAGTAGGTGTAGGGTGCTCCCTCAGGGGCTTTAATTTGTGCATTCCTGACAATGAGTGATGTGGAGCACTTTTCATGTGGGCTTTTGTCACCCACATATCTTGTCTGATGAGCTGTCAGTTAAATATTTTATCCATTTTTATTATTTAAAAAAATTTTAACATTTATTCATTTTTGAGAAATAGAGAGAGACAGAGCAGGGGAGGGAGGGCAGAGAAAGAGAAAGACACAGAATCTGAAGCAGGCTCCAGGCTCTGAGCTGTCAGCACAGAGCCCGACGCGGGGCTCAAACTCAAGGACCACCAGATCATGACCTGAGCCGAAGTTGGACACTTAACTACTTAACCGACTGAGCCGCCTAGGTGCCCATTTTATCCATTTTTAAATAGGCTGTTGTCTTACTGTGAGTCTTGTTAGAACTATTTATATTGGATACAAGTCTTTGATCAGATGTATGGTTTGCAAACATGTTCTCCTAGAATGTGGCTTTTCTTTTTATTCTTTTTATTCTTTTTACCTTAGAAAAGCTGCAGATGATTTTAAAGTAATTAGAAACTATAACTGATATTTTCAGAGAAGATCCTGCATCCATAAAACAAACGTGGGCCTCAGCAAAGCAGGAAACATTAGAGGACATGCAGAGCGCCCAAAATGAAACACATAATAACAGAACTCCAGGTTCTGACTGACACACAGAGATTGGATAATAGTGTCATCCTCACAACAGTAAATTTCGGAACAAACTGAAATTCAGGGACTTTACTTAGATCCATGGGAGAACTGGGGTCACAGGGAAAGCCTCCCCAACCTGGTGCATCCAGACTCATGGGGACACGGGCCACACACCAGCGGTAGTTTGGAGTTAGGATACAAAGCTTATTCCCAATACACAATTTGCGTGTGTTTTCTTTTTTTTTTTAATTAATTTTTTTTAATTTGTGTGTTTTCATTTTCTGAAGGAGGGTTCATCAGGGGTCAGAGCTTTCTTAGGATCCTGCGTGCATCAGCCCTATATACCCAGAGAGTAAACTACTGGATCCACTAAGTGGACAGTGACAAGGAGCGGAGGCTGCTGAGGAAGGCTTCCATGGAAACCTGATACACAGACACAGATTGCATTGCTACAGTCAATGCAACTGAACTCTTCTGTAAATTGTGCTCCAGGAAGCCAAGGAAAGAGTCACGGATAGTCAGTTTTTTTTAGGTTAAAATTAATGGATCTGTTGTACAGAGCCTCCACCTCCCAGTCAGTAACAGCACTGTGTGCATCACCGCAGTCCCATGCACATCCTTCCCTACTGTGTGCCTCTTCCAACTCCCGTGCACGTCTTCATCTACTGTGTGCCGTCTTCATGCTCCTGTGCACGTCTTCATGCTCCTGTGTGCACGTCTTCATGCTCCTGTGTGCCGTCTTCATGTTCCTGTGTGCTGTTCTCATGCTCCTGTGCACGTCTTCATGCTCCTGTGTGCCGTCTTCATGCTCCTGTGTTCTGTCTTCATGCTCCTGTGTGCCATCCTGATGCTCCTGTGTGCCGTCTTCATGCTCCTGTGTGCCGTCTTCATGCTCCTGTGCACGTCTTCATGCTCCTGTGCATGTCTTCATGTTCTTGTGTTCTGTCTTCATGTTCCTGTGTGCTGTTTTCATGCTCCTGTGTGCACGTCTTCATGCTCCTGTGTGCTGTTCTCATGCTCCTGTGCACGTCTTCATGCTCCGGTATGCTGTCTTTATGCTCCTGTGTGCTGTCTTCATGCTCCTGTGTGCCATCTTCATGCTCCTGTGCACGTCTTCATACTCCTGTGTGCCGTCTTCATGCTCCTGTGTGCTGTCTTCATTCTCCTGTGTTCTGTCTTCATGTTCCTGTGTGCTGTCTTCATGTTCCTGTGTGTGTCTTCCTGTTGCTGTGTACCACCAGCATCTCAGACTATTTCCAAGCTCACACCCAGCACTCTGGTGTCAGACAGAGGTTCCCTGGGAAACCGTACCAGGAGTGGGGGTCAGTGGCGGAGGAGTCTGTGGCATTGGTTTGATAGTGTTACATGTTGCACCTGTGCCACAAGTCCCTACTGCTGGTATGCTGGCTGGAGCATGTGCTCAGAGAGGGGACTGCATCCCAGTACAGCTGCTTGAAGTTGCACTGTGGCTGCTCCATCGAAGCTGATGATGGAGGCAGTTATGGTGCTCTGCTGGGGCCCCTAGGGACTGACATTTCTCCCAATCTCTCGTCTCTCCCTCTGGGATTCCAACTCCAAATGTTGCCTTATCTGATATTGGTCCACACATCCTAGGTTCTGCTCATCTTCTTAAATCTCTTCCTTCTCTTTTCCTCAGATGGGTAATTTCTGATGGGTTGGCCTCTGTCCCAGTTCCCTCTTCTGTCACTTCCATTCTGCTATTAAGCTCATCCCATCACTTTTTCCAGATTATATTCTTTACTTCTAAAACTTTCATTTGATATTATTATTCCATTTATCTGTTGATAATTCCAGCAAAGCTGTTTTAATGTCCTTTCTTTGTCTATCTAAATCTGTGCCATTGGGAGTATGTTTCTATTTTCTGCCTTCCTATCCTCTTCACAGACCACATTTTCCTGCTTCTATGCCTAACTAGTGATTTTTTGTCACTGTTTACTCACTTTGATTAGACCAAGGACATGAGGAAAAGCCTAGGTTGTTTTTCCTTCCTTTAAGAATGTTGAGTTTTTCAAAGTAACAGTGGGGCACATGTGACACAGGGTGCTCACTATCAATCTGAAGCCAGAAGTTACGGACTTCTGCATCCCTCACTCTCACATCTCTGTTTTCCCAAGGCCTTCCCTCCCAAAGCCAAAGTCAAGGCAATGGCCTTGAAGGTCAAGGAAGCAGTGGTTGGAAGTGTCCACAGCCACACATACCACCCCCTTTCTATGGCCTGAGACATTATGGCTCTGATGACAGCACAAGTAATCTCGGAAGTGCAACCCCTAGAGAAACAAGCTTGACCACTGTATGGCCATCGAGGTCACGCTGAGCAGTGAGTTGGCCATGAATAAGATGGGAGATGGAAACACAACACTGTGTTCACTGTGGGTATCAAGGCCAGCAATATCCACAGCTGTGGGGAAGCTCAGGACATTGAAGGGGCTGAGGTCAATGCCCTGATCTAGTCTGATGGAGAGAAGAAGGCACATGTTCAGCTTCTCATGACTGTGATGCCTGGGATGGTGCCAGAAAAATTGGGATTGCCTAAACTGAGTCTATCTAGTTAATTCTAAATATAAATTTTTTTACCATTAAAAAAAAAGAGTGTTATGTTTAGGCAAGTAGTTGATTAACTGGTAGATAACCTGTAGTAGTTGTGGCTTCATTTCAGGTTTTACTTAGTGCTGGTCTACAGTAGCTGCAATCAGAAGTGATATCTCCAGGGTCCGCACTACCTTCCAAGGGTGTCAGCTTATAGATCAAGAGGTCTATCCACTTATATCATGTGTATTTGTCTTTATCAAAATCCCAAAAAGTCTTCATATTGGGTTATACTATTTCCCAGATGTGGTAATTTTATTATTTTATGTAAAGTGAGATATATGTTGACTTTTAAAGATATAGTTTATACTTGTCCATATAATATTTAGGAAGTGAAACTGGAGATTGTGCATTGTTATCTCAATGCTTATAGATTAGAGATGGAAACACTGCTTATTTCTAATCATGCCATATAAATTATGTTTTAACTACTGCCATACCTCCTCCCCAAATCTGGCTCAAGCAATATTATCTTTCCAGAAATCTACTCACCATAAAGTTTCACCTGTGAATAGTATAGTACATATTCCTAAAATATAAGGTCTATTTTTTAAGTTAACCAAAATATCATTATCATACCTTAAAAATTAATAATCAATCTTTATTTTCCAATGTTCTGTCAGTGTTCAAATGTTCACTTATCTTGCATCACCTGTTTTTAATAGTAATGATTGAATTAGGGTCTGAATAAGATCTGTATGCTGTGACTGGTTTGTACATCTCTTGAATCTCTTATTTCTACAGATCCTGTATCCATCTCTTTCATTTGTTTCCAGTTGTTGGAGAGACTGGATTGCTTGTGTTAACCATTGTCTATAGCCTGCATTTGGTGACTGTGCCCTGTGGCACCTTCACAGGCTCCTCTGTCCTCTCTCCTGTGGATGGACAATTGGATATCGAGGCTTAATCAGATTCTGTTTTGGCTTCTCTTACATTATCAAAGATGGATAATTTTTATCCAAAGAAGGCACAAAATGGCCTGCTACCTCCTTTT
Source organism: Cryptoprocta ferox (assembly GCA_028646485.1). Classification (NCBI taxonomy): domain Eukaryota; kingdom Metazoa; phylum Chordata; class Mammalia; order Carnivora; family Eupleridae; genus Cryptoprocta; species Cryptoprocta ferox. Next base: position 863,204 of record CM053577.1, on the reverse strand, counting down.
GTGTCGTGAGCAGCCACCAATGGTTACCATCTAGCTTGACTGACTCAGTAGTGTTTGCAGAAGAATCATACCTCCTGTCCCTTCTGCACCCTCTAGCTAACGCACTCCCATGAAAGAAACCCCCGTGATCTGTGATTGGTTAACTTACACTCAGCACAGAAAAGGACAGATAACTGCTGGATTTTCTATATTATTTTACTATTTTCAAAATAATGAGTTAGTCCATTAACTTTCTGGAGTTGGTCAGCTGGAGCTAGCCCAGTTTAGTCCTGCAATCTTCTTGGCACCATCCCACCTGCCTCTGGTGTGTCTCTGTTGGCACAAGGTCCAGATGGTCCAGGCTCATGTTTTACATGTTTCTTACCATGGGTCTAGACACAGCAATTCTTCAAGGAACCTGACTCCTTCTAGTGGGAAATGGTATAGGAAGACCTCGGTTTGGGCACTAGAGGTGCTCATTACCAATGAACAAAATTAAGGGGTTCTTTTTAAAATATAAAATACGTCATGAGTTCATCTTGATGTAGCCAATTACATTCATAATTCGGGGTTGTTCTAAACCTCTTATGTCTTACATCTGTGCTTTCTTTATCCCAAGCCAAGAAACTTGGCTCTAAATAATACTGTAAATGGCAGAATGAAATAATATATAATTACTAATTTTCCTTATCCCACAATACCACGCCCAAAAGTCTTAGAATAACAATGTCAACATGCTCATCCAACAATATGATTACAACAAAAAGTATTAGCTTTTTACAGTTCTTTTTATTCTTAATATGTACTTTAAAAATAATGTACAATATACTGTGTTTTAGAGTCATTTTAATATTTTTTCTATGTGTAGTGATTTTACCAACTATATACATACTAATAGTCATTTGTTTCTTTATATGCTTGGCTTTTGAGAAATTGAACTTTAAAAATCCATTTGCATTTTATGCTTATGTAAGTAATTTATATGACACCAAAGTCAAATGTACAAAACAAGTTATATTCAAAGAAGTCTGTGCTGTTTCAAGATAAAAGGTATCATGATATATCCACTGCCCTATTGCTGTCTTCTTTTACAGGGCAATACTTCAAAAGTTCTCTAGTTTATTATATGTGTTGGCATCCTTCTTTTTTTACAAGAAATGGTATATTATATACTGTTTTCCATACTGACACTTGATTTTAATGTGAAAAACCATGCAGTACACACTCATAACGGAAAACATTCCACTTGGCTCACAGCCATGGAAGACCACCTACGTGGGAGAATGGGAGCCAGTGCAGAATTATTCGATGATATTGTTACAACATGGACTGTCCACTACATACCAGGTGTTTTACACACTTGATCTCATTTACTCCTCAGAATGATCTCATCCAGCAGGAATTATTATCTCTGACTTAAAGATGACAAAACTGATTCTCAGAAGTAACTTTCTCCAGGTCACACACCTTGAAAGCCACGTGTTTAGGCACAAACCTCAGCTTGTCTTACTCAACACCCCTGTCCTCTGTAAGGTATGTGTGCCTTCAACATCTCTAATATTGCAGGTTTACAACTAAAGACCATTGTACTTTCCTCCCAGCACAGAGTTGGCCATCTACTGCTGTAAAGACTGCTTTGCTACTTCGATAATTTTCATTATTTTAACCAAATACATTCCATTTTTGATCACGTAAAGGAATGGCTCACACTAGACAAGGCCTCATGCTTGGCAGTTTCCAGAAAAGAAAATAAAGGGTTTTTTTTTTTTTTTGAGTCTAGTAAATGTGTGTCTGTGTTGGGTGGAATGTTCAGGTGGAGCTTATCTAAAGGTCTGATCTTCCTATAAGCATCGCATTTGAAAACAAGGTCTACAGCTTGCTGCGGGGGTTATGGGACAGTGTGTTAAAAACATCAACAGAAACATTCTATACAAACTCAATCCCACTACGGGAACCCTCGAGTCAGTAACAGACTCTGAAGATCAGTGAGCAGAGCCTTGTCAAAGAAACCGTACTGAGTGACCAGCCCTAGATATTTGCTTTGTGTTGTAGCAAACATCTACATATGTTTTACAGATTCTTCATAAAAAAAAAAAAAAAAGAAAATATTAAAGTAGAACTAAAAAGACTTTCTGTGACTTCTGTGCTGAGGAATTGCTGTCTAGCAGACATTAAAGGAAAGCACACTATTTCATGGTCTCCTGATGGCATAGTTCAGGTGTGGGTGAGTAATGACTATTCAAGAAACAGAGCAGGAGACGGCCAGTGTCAGCTCCCTCAGGACTACTGACCGACCCTTTGTCTTCAGACCAAAATTCTTTATATGAAACTTCTTATTGACATATGTTCTCTAAAATCCAGCAGTGAAGTCTTCGGTTGTGAACTCCTAAGGGCAAAGAGCTCTCACCTTGGAAAACACATGCCAGCTATAGCAGGGTCAGCAAGTCCATGGTATTCTCAACTTTGTACAGATACCTTTTATTCATGCCAAAGATCTCCCAAATAAGCGATATTTAGCAGATAGTTTTAAATGCAGAAATAATGTGAATCAGTGCCTTTCAGAGCTGGGCAGTGCCAGGTGGGGGTGCTGCAGAAGTGAAGAAGGCACGGCTCTTAAGAAGATTATGGACCAGCGGGAGGGCAGCTATAAAATTCAGGTACAATGGTAGCATGAATGGGGTACTGAGAGGGACCAAGAAGGAATGCAGGAGATGTGCACATCCTGCCCTGAGGTCAGGAAATGCTTCCAAGGGTGAAACATTTCATTCCTGACATATGGTGAGCTGAGGATAAAGCAGGGAATGTGGTTTATGGGCGGGGTGGGGAGGAAGTACCGTGCTACAAAATACTTCAAAAAACTGTATGAATGACAACTAATTTTTTTTAATGCTTAGTTAAGCTCAAAGATATTTTACAGGAAATCCCAGAGGCCAGACACTCTTACACAGTAGAAGGAACAGAAGTCTCAGCTCCCCTGGGGATGATTCTGACTCTATCAGAAATCTAAGGCCTCGAGTTTCACTAACCACACCGTTGAATGGTGACAAGTCTTCAGCCCAAGAAAGTAAGGATTTGGAACAAAGCCCCTGTATAAACATAAGTTCCTTGGAGGACTGGATAGTTCCCTTTCCATGTGGAAGACATACCATTCATTTAAGAAGTTATCATTATAGTCCTGCCTGTTGGCTTGGGGTTCAAATTTGTATCAGTGTCACGGTCCAGGACAGGACTTTCATCTACCACTCTATGCTATGACTATAGTTGCCACGTGTGACTGTTGAGCACTTGAAATGTGGCTTGTGGGAATGAGGAACTGATTTTACTTTATTTACTTTCAATTGACTTTTATTCAAGTGGCCACATTTGGCTAGTGGCTCCCACAGATGCTGTAAACCCCCAGCAAAGAAACGAACCTGAAGGGGTCCCTTATGGCCAGTAATTCTCTCTGAAGGAGCACAAACATATTGTTGGCCCCTTAGATTTCCACAGAATCAGCTGATTATGAGTTTGAAATCTTTAATTACAAAACACAAGAAAAAAACTGCTGCAAGCAAGATTCTACAAGGAAAAAAATAGTGAAATTAGACCCTTGAGGACTTCAGACATCAGAATTATTAGATGGAACATATAAAACAGGTATGCATAAACAATTGAAATAACAATTATAAAATTAAAACTGTAAGGAAGAAATTGGAGACAATAAAAATTAACAGGTAGACTTGGGAAAGAACCAAACAGAACTTCTAAAATGCACACACGTGTAATATGAATATTTTACATAAAAAAATCTATGTTACTTTAAACAATATTATAGATATAATTTAAAAAACAAGCAAGTTATGAATCATGAGAATCTACTCCGAAAGCCAGACTACACTGTATACACTGTATGTTAGCTAACTTGACAATAAATTATTTAGAAAAAAGAACTTCATTTATGCTTATTTTAACTCAACATAAGAAAGTAAACTTTATTATTCTTGAATATATAGATTGGCAGGAGTATGTATGTATAAAATATAAATAAATATGTTGGGATGAATATTTCAAAAAAAATAAAAAAATAAACAAAAGTTCTCCCTAAAGCTTAATAATTATCATGGAAACTCTGATAGTTGGTTCTGAACAGGCACGGCTAATCTGCATGGGTGGACGGAGCCAAAAGATGTTTTTAAATCATCATACCTTCATTCATTATTTCATTCCCCTGTCCACCCGCTCTCCAGACATTTACTGATCTCCAATGACCAGACGCTGAATCACTGGAGACCAAACTTTCCTGCCACACGGAGGGCTCCTGTGGGATCCCGCATGCCCTTGTTCCGGTGCCGGGACAGGCGAGGCCCTATTCTCAGCCTCGGGGTCTCTAACCTCCTTTCCACAAGCACAGGCGGACTCCTGCTGACCCAGCCGTGCCCACAGCCCAGGTCTTCTGATGAGTGGCATACGTTTCTCAGCCAGCTGAGATTGGGGGCTGATGGCTGTGCCCTCCAGTAGCGCTGGCTCCGCACGAGGAAAGACACAGATGTTCCAGAAAGCACAGCGACCAAAGTGAGGATCACGAAATGCCTTACGGAAAGTGGATGTGAGATACGAGAAGTGTTGTGTTTATGGCACATCAGCTCTGCTCATCGTAAATACCAATTTAACCGTGTGAACCCTCTTCCTTCCAGTGAGGAATGCATCGGCCGCACGGGGTCCAAGCTGATGTGCGGGAAGTGCTCAATGCATAGCCGTTCGTACACTCAGTACGAGATAGAAAATGACCTTCATGTTCATTACGTGTTGAAGTGTAAAGTTTGGGATTTATTGTGTTAAATAAGACACGTTATTAAATTAATGTCACCGATGTCTTGGTCATTGCCAGTGAGGCAACTAGACAACGTAAATGAGCCCCTCTGAACCCCACTACTCTCTTATTGGTGGTTCTGATGCACACGTTCCACGTGGTTCTCCAAGAGGTTTAGAGAAGAAATGTGCCAGGAAGGATGTGGAGTCCATAGACGATGCTCCCCCTCCGAACCCTCACTTTGAAACTTAGTGCTGGTGGATCCGATTTCCAAATAGGTTCAACGTAAAGAATTTACTCCACGAAGTTTTTAAACATAACATTGGGAAACTTTTCACTATCCCGTGTCCCTGATACTTTCCCCCATGTGGTCCACCTGGAATGTCCCCTGACCCCACCTCACTTCCCGCTCTCATGATCACCCACATGCCTGCAAGGTCAGGTCAGAAATTGACCACCCAACCACCCTTGACCTCAGGGCCTGTCCTGGTCTCCCAGGATCTAAAGTCCTCAGGCCTTTTAACACCAACGTGGGCTCTGACTCATGGGGTCAACTGGGAATTGTGCAGATGTGATGCCCCTAGAGGTTCTCAAGTTAGAGAGAAATTAATCAGAGTCACTGCCCTGTCCCTCTCCAACTGTGTCTCCCTTCCCTATTGACCAACTTTCAGTAGAATTGTGTTTAAATCACCAACCCATGGGTATTTTCCCTGCATTGCAACCCAGGCAGGTATGGGTCTAATCGTCGGCAGGAGAGCACAGCTTCCTTACAGTGGCTCAGATTGAAATGATGCTCTCAATTCAACACCTACAGCCGTCATTGCCTTTATAACATGTGCTACTTTGGGACAATGGCCTAGTGTTGTCTCACTGCTATTAAATATTTTATCATTTTGTGTATCATATCCTCGAGGAGCTGGAAACTTCCCTGAGGCCAAAGGTCCAACCTCGTAACCCAGACACACAGAGGCCTGAGTTTGCTTGCGGGATGTGTGGTAACGTCCGCGGATGGGGCTCAGTCACTAGAGGTTCCACGGGCAGGAAACGACGAGTCTTTTCCATCCCCAAACCACGTTTTATTCAATTTCAGTTTTGCCCCAGAGTGGCTCAGGAATAAAGTATTCAAAGTCTTGGTCAAAGCTTGAAATTGAATCCTGTGGAAATTCTTTGGGGTCGGTTGGCTTTGGTTAATGGCCTGCTGGGTTTTTGGTATTTTCCACCAGTCCACATTCCATTCGGCTTGGCACACCCTGGCCACATCGGCGTGGATGAACGAGTGCCAGGGTATCCTGGACCCGGACAAGAAAGGAGGCTGGAAGAAAGCAGTGCGTGGACTTCTCAGAGAATCGGGGGCTCACCACGGAAGCCAGCGCCAGAAGTGTGGCCCACACAAGACTAGTTGTCTGTGACCTCACCGCTGGGTAGCTCACTCCACAGCCCTGAAGCCCTGCAGGAAGAGTGGGTCTTCTGAGTCATTTGCTGCACCAAGCCGTTACAGCTAGATGGGAAGACGGTCGCCGATAGGACAGGAAAGGGCCATCTGCTCAGTCCTGGCCTGGCCTCCCTGCCGGGGGCCCGGGCAGCCAATCCAACATGGGAGTCCTGTCCAGGGTAACATCTGAAGTCACACCCTCCTACGATTAAAGCTCCACCTCCCCCTTCGGGGTTCACTGGGGTTCAATGGCACCCGCCTGCGCCCTCTACCTTCCTTTGGGGGTCTTCACACTGGGGAGGCCATCTCTGTGAGAGCAAGGTGGTTGTCAGAGACAAGTCCCACGGCCAGTCCTTTTCCTTGTCTATTTGTCATGAATGGCACCTCTCAATCCAGTTCCTGGTGTTGACACTACACAAACATGGCACCGGGTTCCAATCAGAGCCTGCAGCACATGGAGAGGATGAGGGCAAGGAGCACATGGGAGCACCTAGGCTCACTCAGCCTCCGTGTCCCATCCCTCCTCATAGGGAGACACCTGGGGGAGGGCCCTCCGAGGCAGAACCCAGGTTTCCTGTGGATGTCCATCCAGGAGGTTATAGAGTTGGCCCAGGGCCTCCCATGTGCCAGGAGCATGAGGAAAAGAGGCCTCTGACCCAGGCCTGCAGAGGGGAGTGACACCATGATGTCCTGGAGGGACAGCCTCCCAACCTCTGATGGCAGAAAACATGTGCTGCCCAGGGATCACCCAGTGGGGGTTCTGGGAGGATACAGTCGTCACAGGCCGAGAGTCCCAGGCAATGTCCGCGGGCGCACCTGCAGAGACTTCTCAGGAGCGCCCACTACTGCGCCCTGGAGGGCTCTGGGCTTTATGCCACATCACTGCCTTTCTGGGGGCGGCAGCTCCAGCCGGCCCTCCAGCTCTCCGGAACCTGCCAGGTTGGTTGCTTCCCCTCAGATTCTCAAGAAAATCTGACATAAGACCTTCAACATTATCCCAGCCCGCCATCCAGCTGCCGAGCAGTGAGCCCTACCTCCCCTACGAGGAGCCAGGTACACGACGTCCTTTGGTGTGTGAGGACGAAAGTAAGTATTTTCACAGATGTTTTATCATAGACCCAGGGTTCAGCTTTTCTTACACTCCCAAGCAGCTGCTTTCTAATCTTGCCTTATTTTTCATAATTAAAAACAAATGCTAAGAAGCTGTGTGTAGCATATTTCGTACTTGAGTCCTTACTTCAGTAAGTGACCCTGAGATGAACAGTATTTAAAGAATTCAAGAACTCCTAGTAAAACTCCAAGTGCACGTAAGTATTAGAGAGTGCCCGTGAGGTGAGTTATGCCTGGGTCCCTGCCCAAACAGGACAGCCCAAGGTTTGGTGGTTGGGGAATCACATACAGAACTATGGACAGAACACGCAAGAAGGAACAAATGCATAACGAGACAGAGGATTGTACTGATAATATCTGCACACTTCGTGGGTCACAGGGAATGAGCATGAGAGTCAGTAATGAGACCCGGTGTCCTGAGGAAGTACGGACACATCTGTCACGTGGGCAACAGGGAGCCATTAAAAAGCGAAGCTGGGAAGGAAGGCTTTTTTTTTTAATGTATAAATCTACGGTGCTGTTGACAAAAGGATTCTTGATTCTTATGTCTAAAACCAACTATTTACAATTTCAGCAGAAACCGTCTGTAAGTAAGCCAGTGTGGACATAGCGACTTCGATCCCCGAAGAGCTGGGATGTCGTGTCAGCACGGAGTGTAGCTGGCACGCGGGTTACGTTGGTTTCGGGTGCACAGCATGGTGACTGTCACGTCTGGGCATGACTGTGCTCGCCTGGGCACGTGTGGCCACCACCTCTCACCATACAGTGCTCTTACCATGTCATTGGCTGTCTTCCCCAGGCTGGACCTTTCATCTCTGTGACAACAAGCTGGAGTTCTGAAGGTGGGAGGGATGAGAAGGCAGAGGGGTGTCCACTGCACACGGGGCATTCTACCATCTTCACGAAAACTCTACGAGGTAAGAATGGCCACTCGTTTCCCTCGTGAGAACACCAAGGAGCAAGCAGATGGAGCCCTTCCCACCCAATGCCCATGCAGAGGAGGATGCAGGCTCTTCCCAGCCTTCCATGGGGACAAGACGCTCCATCGGGGAAGACCTCCCTGTTGTGAGGTAGTGTGTGACTGGCACGAGCTTCCTACCAGCTGTGCCATTCACAGGAAATTGACAATGGAGTCTGGTGGCAGGGACCCTTCCCCGCAGCCTGAGCCCACAAGCCACGTGATGACCCATCATGCCTCCTTCACACCCACACTTTGCGCCTAAACCCTCTGAAGCCTTAACACACCGAATGTAAAGCACTTTCTTTCAGTAAACACACTACTTGTGAATGAAGTACCCATCCTGCAGAGAAGGGACCGCTGACCAGAATGACCTGTGGATGCTTCAGCTGTACTCCAAAGTGCCCTCACTCAATGGGGACATCACGTCTGCCAGTCATTAAAATGTCTAGAAAAATGGCAAAATTATATTAAAGCTATTGGAATAAAACAAACAAACCAGACTGGCTGATGGGAGTGTCGTGAGCCCAGAACCATGTGGTTGTAGCTCAGAGATGCGGGGTGCCACCACGTTCCTCTAACATCACGGCCCCTACAGTGTCATCTATGGGAAGCCAAGGTACGTGGGGAACTGAGGAACAATCCAGCACAGGCTCATAACTAAATCACAGGGCAGTGGCCAGTGCTGCCAGCCCCGAGTAGCTGGTCCCACATGTGGTCCCGGGTCCAGGCACAGCCTTGCTCATGCAGACCCTTGGCGTCCCGTTCCTGGACGCACACGAACCAGCTGGTGTTCTGTCAGGTGCCAGGCACTGCCGGTGGGCAGGGGGGCTTCCAGCTGTAGCCCTGTTCTCTGCAGGGATGAGCCCTGTGGGGCCAGCGTGGCGCCCGTCCCCCGAAAGATCTCTAATCCCCTGAGTCAGTGCGCTGTGTTACACGGGAAACAGGAATTAAGGTGATGGGTGTTTAGAGTTGCTCACTGGTAGGGCTTAGATGGGGAGGCTAATTATCCAGACGGTCCCAATGCAGTCACAGGGTCCGAACGTGGGAGAGACACACCCAGGGACAGCATCTTGAGAAACACTCAGCCAGCCTTTGCTGGCTTTGAAAATGGAAGGGCCACGAGCCAAGGAATTCAGGCAGCTTCCAGCGTCTGGAAAAGGCAAAAAAAAAAAAAAAAAAAAAAAACCTGCTCCCCTGGGGCCTCCAGAGAAAAACACAGCCCTGCTCACACCTGCATTTTATCCCCTGAGAACCATTGCAGACTCATGACCTTCAGAGCTGCAAGGTAATAAAGGCAGAAGAGTCTGGAAGCCACTAGGTGTCTGGTAATTCGTGATGACGGCAACAGGAAACGGGGGTCCCTGTCCTCAGGCCTGTGTCTGTGAAGTATCACGGACGACATCCCAGACCCCCTTTCCTCACCCGCAGTCGTGCTTTGAGGCCGATGGCCTCTCTTCCTCCCACTGGGCTTCCGCCAGGGACTCGCCCAGATCTGCAGGACTGACTGTCCTTCCTTCCACAGAAGGCCCGGGATCCGGTCCCTCCCCAAAGTTGGGCCACTCATATGACCTGGGAGCCTCTTCACCTCCTTTTAAATGACAAGGAGTATAGTTCAGACAACCTAGAACATGGGAAGTTTGACCTTGGTGACTTGCGGAGTGGAGTTATGAAGAGAAGAGCCAGCAGCGCCTCCGCCCGGGATTTCAGGACCCACTTCATGGGAAATCCTGTGGGACTCCAGGCTCGTGTGTGTGGAGACAAAGCAGTGGGCAGCGGGGGCCTGGGGGGTGAAGGAACTCACGGGGCCGTGAAGGGCGACAGCAAAGCCAGAGGCTCTGGTGCCCGCCAGAGGCACCCCCCGGGACCTGGGCCCAGAGGCCACTCCAGGGCTCAGTCTCGTCATCCCCCTGTTGGGGTCACAACCGCACCCCAGGCTCCTTGGGAATTAGAGCCACAGCAGAGCATGTGTCCCCATGTCACATCCCTGAGCGGCTTCTGCTTGTGGCCACAGCCCTGCTGGGCAGGCCTATGTGCTCGGACTACAAGCACCTGCCTCTCTCTGCTTCTCTGATCCAGGGCGAGCGAGAGACCCCAGGGCAGCCCCCCAGCTGGGGCAGGAGACCCACAGACAAGCGCCCCGGCCCTCCGGCCTCCCTGTCCAAGCAGCTACCTGGGCAGAGGCACCTGCACTGGCCTCGCCTACCGTCTTGTTGAACTCCTTCCTCCTTCACTCCCGCTGCCTTTGATCGACTCCCGGGTTGGCCGGCCCAACCAGCGCAGCCCGAGAGCCGGCCAGAGGCCCTGCTTTCAGAAGATGAGACAGCACAGCACAAGGACAGGATCACAGGCTGCCACATGGTGGCCCGTGGGCAGTTGGGCACTCAGCCCAGAGAACACAAGAGGGTCAAGGTGAGAAGCAGGTTCGAGTAGACCAGACGGCCGGGAGCAGCAGAAGCAGCCTTGAGGGTTTGATTTTACATGGAGATGGGAATCCACCAAGGCCTTTAACTGAAAGTGCTGGGCCACGGTGCTGGGCCATGGTCCCTAGTGTTGTCCCGAGGTTCCTCGTGTGTCACAGTGAACTCATGGGGGCACCGCGGGATATATTAAATTGAGAAATTTGAGCTTTGTGCAGTGGCAGCATCGTAGCCAATGAGGTTTATCCGAGGTGTGATTATTGCTAATTGAGAAATGTGGTGCCATCTGTCTGTGGAATGGCCAGCTTCGGGAGTCACTGCCACCAATGCCCACGTTCCTTTCCAGGGTGGCGCGTCTTGTCTGGGTTTTCTCCAGTCATTGTGATTGAAAGCAACTACCCTTGGAAAATTACTGTGAAAATGAAGACGTGAAGGTGGCCGTGTCCAGCCTGCTTCCAAAGTTTGAGAAACTTTGGCGCGGGGGCGCCTGGGTGGCTCATTTGGTTTAGCGCAGCTCAGGCTATGATCTCAGGGTCATGGCATCGAGCCCCACGTCGGGCTCTGTGCGACAGCACGGAGCCTCCTTGGGATTCTCTCTCTCCCTCTCTCTCTGCCCCTCCCCAGCTCATGCTCTTCCTCTCTCTCTGTCTCTAAATGAATAAATAAACATTTTAAAAAATCTCAAAGTTCAAGAAACCGTGCTATGCTCAAGGGGACATAGACTCATTAGGCTTTGAAACTTACTTCATAAATGGAACGGTTGGGTATTTCCTTCAGCCTAGGGGCATCATGAAAATAAGTATTGCCGCACTAAGGGTGCCGTGGACCAAGGGACCGGGGACCTCTGTTCTGGCGGCTCCGTCGCCTGTTACCGTTGGGGAGGGCCCAGCCTCCAGACGCTCACAGGAATTCGGAGAGATTGTAGCGGGCTGAGGTCAGGCAGGGTAAACAGCAGCGATTCTGGGAAGCTCAAAGAGACGCCAGACAGAAATGCATTCCTCTATAAGCTCCTGATTCAGTAGGGCGAGAGCTGAAATCCCGATAGCCAGATGGGCTCCACGGGGTCCTGCAGCTGTGCGGCAGCCCGGCCGGCCTCGCTCTGGGCCCCGGCAGCCTCCCGGCCTTCCTGACAGCCTCACCCGGGTGGAGTCCGGCCAGGGGAGAAAGCTCCTTCCCCTCTGAGCTTTAGAAGGTGCAGGACCGGGAAAGAGGCCAAATCGCTTCCGCCACAGCAGGGAGTGTGTCCTGCCGGAGTGACAGCCAAAGTGACCCCAGCGTCCACGGGGCTCAGAGAGACGGGCGGGAACGCTCCGGACTGTCAGATAACGTACGGACATAACCGTTTGCCAGAGTGCATGTGTTCTTGCTCCCTGCTGCCCGCGTGTCCAGAGCCAGACGCGGTCGCCTCCACGTAGAGGAGGTCTTTGCTCCAGTATTTGTTAAGTCAACCAAGTCTCTCTGTTTACGGCAGTCTCGCTGTGCTGGCCGCGAGGCCTGGCAAGGTCACCGTATGACAGCTATTGAGAGTGGGGTTTTCGGTCACCTTAATGTGCCCTGTGTTGAGGAGGACAGAGGCGGTGGTGAGTCCCAGCGACTCATGCAGGCGGCGACAAGAGCTATGCCGCCGGAAGGGGACTGTGAGCAAGATGGTGGCTTTGCCTCCCGAGGAGCCCGCCCGGCCCGGACCTCCCGTCGGAGGAAGCTGTGGGGGAGGCGGAGGGGTGGGTGCCCGGGCGGTGCCAGCAGCTGGGAAGTCGGAGGCATCCGGTGTTTTCAGCTTCTGGTTTCAGCGCACTGTAAAAATATGCTACCGACTTTCCAGAGTCGTTTCCCTCCAACCGCACGCATGCTGAGAAATAAACTCTTCCCTGCTTACCCCATTTTTATTAACACAAAGCAATGTGGACACCAGATTACTGACAGTCATTTCCATTAAAAACCGAAGCACCTAAAATGAGCATGTGTCTTCAATCCACGTGCCCCGGCTGCCTGACATTAAATCTCCTCATTGCCAGGACCAGGATCAAAACTCTCTTTCTGGAAAACCAGGTTCCTTCCTCTTGGAGGTAATGCACGCTGCTAAAAATGGTGCTCATGAAAGTAAAGCATTGGTCCCTGGACAAAGTAAACTGCAAGAGGCAGGAATGTCACGGAGCCGAGGCCCAGAACAGGCGTCCCACAGAAGACTGAGACAGAAGCGGATTTAAGTGCTTTTCTAGGTGTGTGCGCAAACTATGATAAGGGAAATCAAAGCAAATTTTTAAAAAATCAAAATGTATTTGTCAGTTTTGTCATTTGCAACCTATTTTGTGGAAAGGAAGATGAAAGAAAGAAAGAAAGAAAAAAAGAGGGAGAGAGGGAGGGAGGGAAGGAGGAAGGAAGGAAGGAAGGAAGGAAGAAAAAAGAAAAAAGCAAACAGAGAGAGAGAGGAAGGAAGGAAGAAAAGAGGGAGGGAGGGAGGAAGAAAGAGAAAGAAGACAAAGAAAGATCCAGAAACCTAATCCACGAACCTGGCAAGATTGCTGGTGTGTCACTCTGCTCCTGGGTAGAAACACTTCCTAGAATTGACTATTATTACTAAAGTGTTAAATAAATACTTTCACATTTTCTTCCTTCAAGCGACACTATTAGGTGAGTGACTTCCAGCAGCTTAGGCCGCGAGGGCTAAGCTCACCTTGGCAGAGAGGAGTGCGTCTTGCGGGCTTTGTGCTTTGAACGCTCACTGAAAAAAATGCGGCCTATTTTATCACAAGGAGCCATTTGGGTCGGCAGCAGATGAAAACTGTCTGTGTTTAAGTCATATGTGGTCTGGTTTATACAATCTTCTTTTATTGGTCTGATTTCCGGTGACTTACTCTCCCGAGAATACAGTATTTACCCTTGTTTTGATGACAAGGAAGGTATCACAGGTCCTCAAGCAATTTTCAAATACCAGCCTGCAAGAAAACACTTTCCCAAGGCTAACCCCGCTCCATCTGTCCACTTAAATGACTCCTAATGTCCGGTTTAAAAACTGGAAAGTTGGAGGTGCTGGGAGGTCAAACGAGGTCAAAGGACATACACTCACATTTCATGCTACACATAAGTATTTCCTCAACGAAACCATTTTTCGAGTGATTTACAGAAGATACACTGCGAACACCTGAAATTGTTTCCAGTATATTGTAAAAGGATAACGTGTCTGTGGGGTCAGGGCCGGGGGCTCGGTCCCTAAGGCACAAAGCTTGGGGCCCCCGGCTGGTGGTGATTTCTCCAGCAGAAGTCTGAGCTGTGACACAGCCCCCCTGCCAGGTGGGCCCCGTGGCCCGGAAGGCTCCGTGCTCTCAGACGGATCTGTGCCGGGGAGCACCTGCAGGGCTCACAACAAACCCCAATAGGAAGATCACAATGTTACCCGTGAATTGCTAGGATAAGTCCGTCCCATGGGAGACAGGGTGAGCTGCCGTTCATGAAAGTGGGTCCTGGAGAGTCACTAATCTCCTGGAGACGCCCGGGGACCTGCATCCACAGTGTGCAAGGTGGTGAGGTCGGCTCCGGCGCTGGGAACAGGCCCCTGTGGGCGGAGCACAAGCCATGCCGCCCACCACTGTCCACCCAGCGTCTGCCCCCTTCACACCTGTGGCCTCCAGTGGGCCCTGAACGGTCCTCCGATGGAGGAGGACAGGGCCAGGCTGGGTCACAGCTGGGACACAGCAGTGTGTGGGTGCCAGCTGAACATAGAGGGCTGTCCCTGCACAGCAGCTGGTCAGGTGGCCCTGGAGCTCCAGCCACATGCCGGGCCATCTCAGCACCTGGAGTGACAACATACAGACACACGGACACCAGCTACGTCTATGGAGAGACCGGGAATCCCACGGCTCCCTCAGGGCCTTGGAGGGAGAGAGGTGACAGACGTGGGGGAACTAGAGAAGAGGCTTGTGGGTGCACCTGCGAAGTGTCACTGTCACCTGTGGAGTGGACACTGTCACCTGTGGACTGTCATCATCACCTGTGGGGTGACACCATCACCTGTTGAGTGGCACCACCCCTGAGCGATGTAGGCATTATGAACTGTGGTTTGAACACACACCTTTGGAGGTGGAGATCACCTGTGGGAGTGACACTCCTGTTATGACACGTGTGTAATTCCTGTGCTGAGACGACCCACCACAGTGAGGCACACACACACACGCACGGGTCACGGGGACAAAATGACTCAGAACCTGTGCGGTCGCCTGGTGCGCGCACAGGGGGTGCGTGGGCTCGGGAGGGAGGCGCCCAGCGGCGTGGGTTCCACTGACCACCGCTGTCCTATCTACTGCCCGACGTTTAACCCGTCATTACAGAAGCCGGTGCTGAGCCAGCTGCCAGTGTCCTCTGAGAACAGCCAGCGGCCACCTGGTGGCAGGGTGATGCATTGGACGCTCTTCATCCAGAGAGAGCCGCAGTTCACCTGCCCCAGGATCCGCACCATTTCTAAGTCCGACCTCAGGCCGCCAGCTGGGTTTCCGCTTACCCTGACTTCAATGACCCCGTTCAGCAGCTCAGACAGTAACAGCTTTATTTAATGTGTGAGCACCTGCCATTTCCGTCACCCATCCCCGCGTGCTGTAGAGAATTGCGTATCCGCCCCCTCCGACTCTCTTTGGTGTGAGGTCAGTTGTGGAGGTTTCCAACAAGGCAAATACCAGATGCCACCAAAGGTGTCTGCTGTAGCCAAACCACAAGTCAGCCCGAACCTCCCAGGTCCCTAGTGCCGTCCCGGGGCACGCACACCGATTTTCACGTGACTGCCATGCGCCAAGTATCATCAGAAATTTAGGGACTGGACGGCATCAGCTGCCCACTTGTGTTGCTCCCTGAGGAATAGAAATGAACGTGTGTTTTTTTGTTTACTTCTTTTTTAATATTTATTTACTTTTGAGAGACAGAGAGAGCATGAGCAGGGGAGGGGCAGAGAGACACACAGGAACCGAAGCAGGCTCTCAGCTGTCAGCACAGAGCCTAACACGGGGTTCAAATCCACAAACTGCAAGATCATTACCTGAGCCGAAGTCCAACGCTTAGTCGACTGAGCCCCCCAGGTGCCCCTGAACTTGTGTCTTTGAAGATGCGCGTGACCCGCCTTCTGCTGAGCACCTTGGTGCTGGAGGACATGTCAGGAGCGCGTGGACCCGCCCTGTGCATTCTGAGTGCTCAACTTCAAGTTACCTCCTGAGCTGTTGTTTTCCTATTTTAGGGCAGCCGTTCAATCTGCTGAAGGTATTCTGTCTACATTTTAACAATATAAAGACATTCTTTGTCATTGAAGACACTTCCCTGTTTTCCTGATCCCATAGGATGGTATAAGTTTCCTCACTAGGTAAATATTTCACTCTGTAAAGTATAATATTTTATGAAGTTGATCCATGCTCACCTGTAAGGAAGGGTAGACAATACTGAGAAACTAGTCCCTCGCCATCTACAAGGGGGCACGAGAGAACCCACCCCCGTCCTCCACCAGGCCACCTGGTGGCAGGAAATCATGTCAAAACCATGTTTGTTAAATAGATAATAAATTACTAAGTGAATTAATTATCATTACCAGGCACTCCCTTCTAATTCATTCAAAGTACCCCTAACAAACTGAATTCACAGCCCATAATTCTGAACCCACGAGTCCAAAGAAAATTAGTGAATAATTTCAAGTTTCTATTTGGAGAGGTAAATCACAAATGTGAAACAAAGAAAGGGAGGGAAGTTGTGTAGTGTGAGCATCGTGAGACAGTATTCTGCAAACGCGCATTGTCTCTGCTTAGGAACAGAAAGTGAGGAAATGGCGTCCCTAAGCTTTTCTCTAAACAGCATGAAACTCATTTCTATGTCTTTTCAATATGTTTCTCCACCCTGGTATTTTCAGAAATCTCCTTTGGTAGCCTAGATAGAGCTGTTTACATATTAGCTAATGATGACCTTCTAGTCTGTCAACCTCAGGTTATGTCCATAAAAGTGGAGCCTTTTCAAATTTGCTGGTTTCTAATGAGTTTGAACCCTGACTCTCTGCAGACAGTGAGGACCCAGGGTAACTTTTCTGGCATCAGATGAAGTATTCATAGTGGAGAGTTTACATGCTGAATGCTTGTAAAATGTTCAGCCATAAATACCATTCCCCACAATAGTCATACAATTTAGGACAGCAAGTGCAGTTTAAAAGTCCTGTGGGGTTTTAATAACAACGGACACTTTTTTAATCAGGAACATCAAAGCTCAATATATCTTGATACAACTAATTATCTTTTGTTTTTCACATTAAACGTCTAATGATGTTTTCTTGATTAGTAAATGTTGATTCCAAAGACGAAATTTCTTTTTGGTAAGACTTCAAAAATGTTAGAGGTCAAGCATGCATATGTACAGGCATGTTCACAACAACTCTATTCACAGCAGCCGAAACCTGAAAAAAACCAAGTGTTCATCAACGGACAACAGATACAACGGGGCACAGCCCTGCAACGGGACGCCTCCCAGCCATAAAAAGCAGGGAGGCTCCGACCAGGCCACATGACCCTGAATGAACGAAGTCAGGCACAGAAGCCACATCGTGTAATCCATTTACACGAAATGCCCCAAATGGGAAAACCCACAGGGTCTGAGGGCAGACTTCTGATTGGAGGGGGCTGGGGCAGCAGGAAAGGGGATCCTCGTTGTTGTTTTTTTTTTTTTACTGTTTTTCATTTTTATTTTTGAGAGAGACAGAGAGAGCAAACAAGGGAGGGGCAGAATGATAGGGGGACAGAGGATCCCAAGCAGGCTCCAGGCTGTCAGCACAGAGTCCGATGTGGGGCTGGAACTCACGAACCGCGAGATCAGGACCTGAGCTGAAGCCGGACAGTTAACTGACTGAGCTGCCCAGGCGCCAGGGAAGGGGATCCGCTTACGGGGCATGGGTTTCCTTCCTGGTGGCGAAAATGTCCAGGAAGGAGATAGAGGTGGTAACTGCACTGAACTGTTGCTGCGAACTCACTAAAAGGCACTATGTTATTCACTTTAAAACGATTAATTTCATATTTTGTGAATTTCATCTCAGTTTTTAAAAAAGGAAAGAAATAGAGGCCTTGATGGGAAAGGTCTCGGGGTTATTCCAAAGGCAGAGGTCATATAGCAAGGTGGAGAGTGGTCCCAGTACAGGCCCCACCACTGGCCGCTGTGCCTCAAGGCACCACAGTGCTCTCCTCTGCAGATGAGATGGACACAGGAGCCCTCACACCTCGCGCGTGGCTGCGAGCAGACATAATCAACGTGCACACAGACACATGCACTTTTTACTGTTATACGTGTACAAAGTGAGCTGTAAACATGCAAACGTGCATACATCCAGATGTGGAGCTGTGAGGGTCATCGTTTAATGGGAAAGGAGTATAACACTGCTTGGGATATTTCCCTCTCACTTGTGCACTGGGTAATACTTGCAGTCAGGAAAGTAGGTATTTGTGGGATTGTAACTTAGAGACAATTCTGGAATAATTTCTCCACCCAAAGCTTTTCCATGAACGCAGAATACCTTTAATGTATTCTCCATGGCCAATGGATCACTGTTTATGACTTTTTGAGGACAACACTGTTGACTCATAGTGTGTCATTTCCAATAGTTTGAGAATTGTTCCATTGTCATGGTCATCAGATGGAATAAACTCAAAATCTTAGGACTGAAAAACATTTGAAACATTTGGTTTTGGTTTCAAACCATTTACATATGTAATAGCAAACACTTGCAGCTTAATACTAATTGGCTCAATGGATTTTTCTTCTTACTATGAGAACAGGGGACTGAGGCCAGGTTGGCAAGCTGCTCTGGAGTCCTGGGAGGGTACACCTGGGGAGCAGGTGAAATGGATTATATAAAATCAGTAATTGTTTAAAGAATCAGGCTCTAGCCACAAGAAGGACGAGGTTGAAAAGTAAGAAAAACACGAAACCTGCCATTTTCCATAGGAGGGTGCCTCTATTTAATGCTTAATAGACACACTGGAGAGAATAAGGAAAATATGAACTGGATTCGTTTTAAAGTTTCTAGAAGACCAATCTTTATCAGTAAAGCAATAAATGAAGGTCTTTTGATGATGATGATGACAGTGAAGATGGTGATGATGATGACGATGATAGTGGTGATGATGATGGTGATGGTAATGATGGTAGTGGTAGGGATAATGGCGATGATGAAGGTGGTGATGATGAGGTGATGGTGATGATGGTGATGTGATGATGATGATGATAGTGAGGGTGGCGGTGATGATGATCATCATATTGATGATGATCATGATGATGGTGGTGGTGATGATGGTAACAGTGATGATGGTGATGATGGTGATGGTGATGATGATAGTGATGACAGTGATGGTGAGGATAGTGGTGGTGGTGATGGTGATGATGGTGATGGTGATGGTGATCGTGGTCATGATGATGGTGGTAATGATGGCAATGATGATGATGGTAGTGGTCATTGTTATGGTGATCGTGTAGATGGTGGTAGTGGTGATGGTGATGGTAGTAGTGATCATGATGATGGTGGTCACAGTGATGATGGTGATGGTGATATGGTCGTGATGACTGTGGTCATGATGTGGTGATGATAATGATGGTAGTGATGGTGATGGTGGTCTAAAAAACTCCATCTACACTGAAAAATTTCTGAAAACATAACCCTTCACAAAATGCCTCATTTTAAATAAAGCAAAAAAATTTGGGGCTGAGAAAATAAAGACATTGTATAGTTTGAGGTAAGTCCCTTCACTTCTCAGAGTTTAGAATCTTCATTTTCTGTAAAAGGAAAAATACAATCACCTCGCAGTGTGTGAAGAAAACTAAATGAGACACTGTGCATGCATTAGCAAACATTTCGGTAGCACCGTCTAAATGCTTTACAAATAGTAAGTCATTCAAATCTTGTAACAACAAGTGGACAGGTGCTTTTAGTATCCTTATTTTAGAGATCAGAAAATCAAGGAAGATAAGTGAACCAAATTGTCCAGGGTCACACAGCAGGTACCAATGAAGCTGGGATCTGAATCCAGGCAGTTAGGCTCTAGACTCTGTACTCTCTTACATCATGCCATATGTATAGGAGAAAATATATATATAAATATATATATCTTCAAATAATTTATAGATACATATAAAATATATTTGTGTGTATATATAATTCTCTTTAATATTAAAGTATTCACCAATGATGGTTTTCATTATAATTTATCCCAAATCAACTTGGAACAAGAGAAGGATGCCAAAATTGGGTGGTCTCCTTAATTTCTGTCATTGGCAAGGACACAGACATGCACACACAGAGCTATATAGGCAAAAAGCTGAAATATTAGCAACAGGTTTGATTAGCTCCTCTCATGCATATGGTTACTAGAGGTCGTGTTTCTGAATGTGCACAAATACCATATTTACCGGTGTCTGTTTAAAGCTCTCCATGAATATCTTGAATTCTTGTCTTTATAACTGGTTTTCTTTTATTTTTATTTTATAAATGGCCTATGTAGCTCTGACCATCTAGTTAAATCACAGAACTCAAGGCACTTGAGGCCAAAGCAAAGTATAATTTGTTTCAAGAGATACAGAAGGTGGCAGACATCAGAGCCCCCCGGCCGCCATCTCAAATGCAAGCCCTACGAGTGGAGAAAGAAAAGTAGACAGTAAATGCCCCCCAGCCTTACCGTCCTTGCGTCCCTTGTTCAGCGGTGTCTGATGGCACACTGCGCTCTCAGGAGAGACGTCACAGGGAGCTGATGGTGATTTCCTGGTGGCACCGGGGGGAGCTGCACAGACAATGCTTGGTGGCATCTGGGCTCATTCAGCAATTGCCTCAGAAGAGACTATAGAAATAAGATAATGAAAGATGAGTAAAAACAGAAAGATGAAGGTATTTTAATTGTTTTCTAAATAATCTGAGTATAGACAGATGGGAAGATACCCTTCTGCCTTTGGCCTGGTGGACCCACAGTGGACGTCTCTGAGGTCTGTGGCATTTGAGAGCAGGCTGCCAATGGGACACCAGTCACGGGGCTGTTTCTGGAGGGGTCGGTGAATCTTGAATCAGCTGGAAAGACCTGTCTCCATCTCCAGCCACAGCAGGGCCTGGACTCGTGACTCCCAAGTGTATCCCAGTGGCTACTGGAAGGATCTCTTGGGAAGGAGGACAAGAATCCTGTGATGACCCTTGAGTGCCTAGACCCAACTCCTGGTTTGTAGCACAAGCTTTTAAATGTAAATATATTTTATGATACTGAGAGAATTATAAACAAATAAAATCACTGGCTTTAATCAAGGAATTTGAGAAATATACAATTCCCCTGAGTATAATACAAGGATATTTGCCTCATAGAAACACATGAATTGTACGCACCCAAAATTCTTAAATGACACAATAGAATTACTCTAAATTTACTACTAGAATAACAAAATTCTACTGAATGTTCTCTAAATCTCCAAATATTTTTTAAAAAAACATGTGTTGCATAAATCATGATAAAAGAGAAGCCAGCATGTGCTCCCAATCTTACTTGAATATTTCTTCAATTGGACCACGTGATGTTGGATTTGAAGATGCACATCATGTGGAATCAATCTCAAAATTTATTTGGAATCTTCTCAAAACTTGGAAATGCCAACCATTTAATAGTTTAAAGTGGAGCAATGTAAGTGGGATACCATCAAATATAAACAGATTTAATGGAGAGAAGTCTAGCTAGAGACTCACGAAGGAGTAACAGTTGAAGGAGAAAGGCTGCTTCCGTGGTGCCCCCACCAGCCTCCGGCCTCTGCAGCACGCGCGCGTGCACAATCTACACGGCCACCAGCTCAGAGAGAAGACACAGCATCCAGAGGGCTCTCCTGGAGCCTCTGCCGTGTTTTCTCAACCACACCTTCCTCCAGTTCCATCCACAACAGTCTCTAGATAATTGGTTTTGGAAATGTTTTGAGTCTGCTTTTGGCCCTTCAGATCTCGTATCCCTTATCCCAGTCTGATCACTTGTTTCATTTTGCCCCCCAGGGTGCTCACGCCCTCCCGGAGAGGCTGCACTGTGGCCTGTGGGAGCCACGCCCATCACCGTCCACCCGTGTCTTGCTGGTGTGAGGTCCAGCCTCCAGGAGGGAGAGGGGCGGCGCTCGGATGTTTGACCAGAACCCACAGTCCCAGGGCTCATCCCTTCCCCACCTCAGCCCCTGACCCAGGCTCCAAACTGAGAAAGTCTTCAGCACCCCTTTTGCCTTGAGCTGGGAATCTGAAGTCATGGGGTGGGGGGAGGGTGCAGCACAGAATGCCTCTCTGCTCATTCTTCAGACATGAGCATGGAATCACTCCCCCTGAACTTGTCGCGGGTGATGCAAGATGTATCAGTCATCATTCTACTGTCCTGCCTCAGTTTCCTCTCGGGAAATTGGGAGAGGGGGCAGGAAAACACGCAATTCCCAGCACACAGCTGCAATGACTTGCAGGCACTCCGTGCTGGGAACTTGCAGGGTCCAAGGAGGCAGGCATGCACCTGTCATGGGGAAGTGCAGTGACGCATCCCTCGAGCCCCCGCATCCCCGTCCGGGGGGCTCTGCGGGGCTCCCAGCCCACTCTGTTAGAAGCGGGGTCGGTAGGCCAGAGAATTTCCCCAGACCTCACTGACCTCACCCCTGCCACAGGCACTGCACACGGGTGGTGCTGGCCACTCTGCAGGGGCACCATGACAGCAGACGTGGCATGAGGCAGCGGCCGTCCCTCCGTCACCCCGGGTCAGGCCGAGCTCTGAGCACACCAGCATCGGCCCAACTGAGGTGATAGGGCTGACGCCTGTGTGCCGACCAGGTGCAGGTGGCTGTGGGAGCTTCAGGCAGCTCAGAAGTCCAGCCCTGGCCCCTGCAAGAAGGGTGGGCGTGCCCCCACGAACGCTCGCCTCCTGTCCCTCCTCGTCACCCACACTGTCAGACACCAGGCAGGAAGCTCACACATGAGCTGCTCACGGTCTGGAGCAGCTGTTTACTTCCAACGGTGGCCGCCAGGACTGTGTGCAGCCCCCGTGGGCCTCTGCCCCGGTGCCCCATTAACCAAGACTAACCGAGTGCACCTACGATAGTTTGCTACCTCCTCCATCCGAAGGCAGGCCTGCCCGTGACTTCGGGCCCCCATCCCTGCCCCGGAACACGTCCACTTTCTTCTGGGACAAGCACAGCCCCTGAGGCAACATCTTCTGCCTGCCGGTGCGCCAGCAAGAGAGGACCCGTCTGGGTGAGAAACAAGCACCTGCCTCATCCACACAACTGAACCTGGATACAAGCCACGTCTACACGGAGGAAACTGCTTCTCTGGGACTTTCAGCCGCTCTAAAGAAATTAACCAGCCCTCTCACAGTTAGATTCCAACGCCCCCTGTTCATGCAGCCTCACCCCGTCCTCCGCAGCCCCTGCTTCGCCCGAACCAGTGCCCCGGGGACCCCTCCCCACCACGGTATTCAGGTGTGGAATTCAAGCAGTAGCAACGTCGGCAACACAACAGACTCGGTGCCTCACGGGGATGACCACTGGGCGCGGGGCCCACCCTGAACTGCCTGGCGTTCACCCGAACTTCCTTCTGGACAAAGTCAGGAAAGGCCAAGTAAGAGGCTGTCCTGTGCGTGCGCCCGTAAGCACGTGTGTGGAAGGAGGGGGACTTCCATCTCTGCTGTGAAAAAACAACCATACTTTCCAAAAACAAGTATTTATTGCTTAAAAGATCTCAACCTAGGGGTGTGTGGGGGGCTCAGGCGGTTAAGCGTCCGGCTTCGGCTCAGGTCATGATCTCGCGGTTCGTGGGTTCGAGCCCCACGTCAGGCTCTGTGCTGACAGCTCGGAGCCTGGAGCTGCTTCGGATTCTGTGTCTCCCTCTCTCTCTGCCCCTCCCCTGCTCACATATGCTCTCTCTGTCTCAAAAATAAATGAAACATTAAAAATTTAAAAAAAAAGATTTCAGCCTAAATCACTGAAACAATGCAGCTACAGCCAACTGTCCTGAAGAGGGGGTGACCCCCTGATACAGACTCAAACGGGACCCACCTGCAGGGCCCGGCGAGGAGCAGTCATGTGTGATTGGAAAGAGAACTTATAAGAATTGTCATGTAGTTTGTGGGGGACGCTTGAAAGTATTTTAACAGTTTAAACTCTAATGATAATTTTCTTAACTGAATTAAAAATAATCACACTCATCCGGTAGCGTGGGTAGAGGCAATCGTCAGAAGACATGCTTTTAACCAGAAGGAGCACATGTAAGACTGTCCCAGGATGTCTGTTTCTTTATCAGAAGGTTGTGCATCTGTGAGGCTGTGAGCAGAGGAGCTGCAGGCGAATTTCGGAGCCCCAGCATTGCAACTGCACACCAGGAACCCTGAGATTGCAGACACACAGAGATGACGTCCCGAGTGCGCCACTGTGGGCATGCACTGCGCTAAAGTGACCGCCATTAGACAACTCTGGGCCCAGGGACTCCTTCCAACGCTGCGGGGCTGAAAGGCCTCCAGACTTGGTGGGACGGAGCCACAGTAGACATGGTCACGGGGCTTCTCTGCCAGAGAGGAGCTCACATCTGAGAGTCAAAACCAGCAGTGGCTTGGAATCACACAAGCCACCATGGGAAAAGTCAGGAAGGAAATTAATCAATTAAAATCTACAGTAAAGAACACCTGAAGTTTACCTGTGGCGAGTGAGGGGCTGGCAGCTCCCTGCACGCCCTCTAAATGGCTCAAACGTAAACCAGTGGTGATCCATAAAAGCTAACCTTCCTCTCAGGGATTCAAGAGGCCCAAGAAATCACCACTACGAGCCTTCTTTCCACATGTGACCTGTGTTCCTATTCTGGATATGCAAATAGCTTCAGAAGCAGCTGCCTGTCTTCGCCTCACTGGACCTACTTGATGTGCAAGGAGCTGAGTGGACACGATGTTCCAAAGAAGCGGGCGGGTGGTGAAGGGCACCATTCACACTTGAGGTGGTCCCAACGCATGGCAACTGAACGTGGTACAAAAGAGGAACAGACTGTTCGGTTTGGTGTCCAGTCGCTGTTCAGAAAGGGGACAGAGCTGTGGGGCTGGAGTGGCTGCAGCTTAATGAGGAAAAGTGGGCGGCAAAGCACCTTGGCGGCTGAGAAGCGTGGACACCTCCCTTTAGAAATGAAGGTGGGCATTCTCGTCTTCACCTCGCATCACAATGAAGGGGCCGTGGATCAACAGTTGTGTCTCGGGGCTGATTGTCGGGAACCTGTCCCCGCTTGGAAACGCCCACAGCCTCGAGCCGCCTTCCGCTTGCTGGCCACCCACCAGCACGAGTGGAAAGTGCGGTTCTCACAGAAGATCCCCGAGCACCGTCCTGGGGCTGATCCAATGACAGGTGAACCAATGAACTCCACCACTTACAGCAAGAGGCGTGAGTGTGATCGTTTCTGACCGAGAAGCTGGGGTTTTTAGCTCGCAATTGCTCAAATGCACACTTTGGACGTGCACCGGGCTGGTCACAACTCCAAGCATGGCAAACAGCAGTGACAGAAACACACCTCTATCTGTCTTAGGTCGCGATGATTCAGTTCTAGAAGATGACAGTCCCACACAGAGGTGGAGACAGACTTTCAGGGAAAAGAGACACAACATTTCTTAACTTATTTTTTTTAAGTTTATGTATTTATTTTGAGAGACAGAGAGCACAAGGGGCTGAGGGACAGAGAGAGGGGGAGAGAATCCCAACCAGGCTCTGAGCTGTCAGCCCGATACCGGGCTCGATCTCACGAACCACAAGACTATGACCTGAGCTGAAGTCAGACGCTTAACCGACTGAGCCCCCCAGGCGCCCCGGCTTATTTATTAAAGAAAGATTTAAATGTGCCTATTTTGAACTGGCATGGTGTGGGGATGTCGAGAGTCAGAAGGACTGAGAGTGAGTGTCCTGTCTTACCCCGAGGCTTGCACGCGCATCCAGACCTGGGCTGAACCAGGAGCGCCAGAGTGGTTGTGGAACTGGGCACAACACGTGGTCCAGGACCACAGCACAGAGGACAGAGCCAGGAAGGTTGGCAGAGAGCTTAGGAACGCCCTCCATCCATAGTCGTCTCCAGCAGACATGCACAGAGGGCGAGGGCTGGGAGGCCGTGGACAGGACAGACTCGGCCCCACTTGCAGAGATGACACTGACTCTCCAAGAACAGTCCTAAAAACCACAATTTACGGCGACGTGATGAATGCGAGGAAGAACAGCACCAGAGGCTCTGACCTGTGATGCAGGAGGTCCAGGAGCAGGTGACATTTTAGGTCAAGACGCAAAGGATCAGCAGAAGTTACCCGATGTCTGTCTGTGTATGAATTTGGGCACAGAGGAGGCGTCCTCCCAGGTGACCTCAGGGACACGGACCGCGCCCATGAAAATGTCCAGGAGGCCGTGGGAAGGGATGAGGCAGGAGGGGCAGCGCAGGGAAGATGCTATTGCCGCCCCATAGCTCCCTTGAGTGGGCGGAGGCACGGGCGGTTTCCGTCACAAGCGTGGCGTCCGGAAGTCAGGCCTGGCAACATCATGCTCGTCGACAAAGAACACGAGAGGATGGTGCCCACGCAGATAAACAGTGTCGAGAGCATTTTAACGGATCCAAAGCAGAGGCCTCACAACTGATGGCATTGGCCATCTTCGTCCCCCTTCCAAGGGTTTACGAGACTCTGAGTTGTGCGTCCTTCACAGAGGATGGTGAACCCCGTGCCAGGGGAGGAGCGGGCACCCTCTTCAGCCCTTTCTTGACACGAAGGAGGGATCGGGTCACGGGGCCCCGGCTCTGCAGGGGCTGCTGGTCAGCCAGCGTCCCCAAGGCGCGGCCTCGTCTCTGCCAGGCGCCGTCACAAAGTCCCCATCCCTGGACACGGACATCACCAGCCTCTCCTTTCCCTCCTGCAGACCCCAGCCTGCGTGGCTGCCATGGAGCACCGCATGGCTGTGTTGGGATTGGGATTCCGGTGAGCACGACAGCCGTTTGGAGCCTCAGGCACACAAGAGAATTGGTGCATGAATGTGGCCGGTGCGAAGGAGCCCAGAGCCAGCCCCCACCCCCGCCAGGGAAGGGTATCCAGGCCCCGCCCTCACCTGTACCCCAGGACCCCCACGCCCAGCAGCGCGTCTCCAGCACGAAGGCTTCCCCTCCCCGCGCCAGCTCTGGGGTGAGCAGTGACTCACCTGCCGGGGCCACCACACCTCCATCTGGCTCGGCAAGGGGCTGGCAGTGGTGTGCTCGACTCCTTCCACGTGCTGAGGGGTACTGAGCCCCCTACACATGGGCAATCGCGGCCCAGAGTGTCACCGAAGTGCCTGCCCTGGCGCAGCTTCTCCGCGTCCTCGCGGGTGCCTGAGGAGAGCTGGTGGGGGCACCCCGTCCTCCTACAGCAGACAGGCTAAGTGCTCAGTAGGTAAGTTTGCTCGGAAAAGTCCTCCCCGGGAGCTGTACGTTCCTCCCACACCAGGCTTCTCTGGAGAGGATGCCACTGACCCTCCCAGGAGGCTGGGTCCATGTGCAGGTGGAAGGTGACCGCCATGCCTGCCCCACCCTCAAACTCCCTGTCTTGGTCCCTGTCCAGATTCCTTCACGTGGCACACGAACTCCTTCGGGACGTGGCTTCTGCTTCTGTTCTGTGTCCCGTCCTCCTCAACCCAGGTGGCCCCACAGGGGACACGGCTCCAATCTGGAAGACGAGATGATACCGTGGTCGGGGCCGTGCTCTTTAGATTGGAGGCTGCGTCAGGTCTTCCGGAGCATTGAGATCAGGGTCCGTTTGCTAAATGAACATCGCTCCCAACTTCTCCGAGGCAGCTGCTCTCGGCACATCCCTCTGGCCCCCGCTCAGAAAGTGCATCAGGCGAGAAAGAAGGGAGCTAACCAGGCAGTGAGGGTGTGAGTGGCGTCTAAGGAGGAACACCAAGAGGCAATCTTATATTGATATCTGGGCTTATTCACAGCGGGACCATTGTGCGTCCTCTTCCAGGGCCTGTCCTGGTCGCTGGGGTGCGCAGGAGTCTCCACAGGCTGAGCGGTGTCCCCGTCCACGCAGTAAACTGTGCAGCCCCCACTCACGCACCACGAGAACTCGGGCACTGCTGACTCATGAAAATAGAGAGCGTCTACCATTTTACCATCATCATTCCTACCATTGGCCTTCTGAGTATGGACACTATTTAAAATAACTTAATCTTACATAAAATACACTTTAATAAGCTGCAGAAGTACAAGAATGTTTAAGAAATGAGATGTGGTGAAAATGAGAAATGTAGTAATTTTGGCTCCCTGGCAGGAAGCATTAAAACCCATGAGCACAAGACACGTTTGGACCATCCCTTAGGAGACCATAATTATAAGTCCTTTAATTATAGGACAAAGAGCCAAAACTGTAGCTGTGACACTGAGGAAAACTATGCCATTTTTTCTGCATTTGCCCCTCAACTAAGAAGTCAAAGCTTTCTCTACGCCTTTGGGGAAATCGGGGACAGCATGAAAAATCATAATCACAAATGACCACCAGGAAGTGTAGGCTGGTTCAGGGTAGATGTCCCGATTATAAACACGCGTCGTTCGACCAACAGAAGCTGTATGTTATGTGATAAAATCGGTCCTTTTGTCTTTTGAGGCCTTGTCATCTGGCCTGGCCACGGCCCATGTGAGCCCACCCTGCTGGCAACCGGCTCTTTCTGCCTCTAGCCCACAGCCCTGGGTGACTTTCTCCAATCTTCTCCAAAGACAGCAGGCAAGTCCCTGACAACCACACACAATCACACTCTTGCCAAAGGTTTGAGTATCTTCAGCAAAATTCAAAGAACTTTTTCTTCTCAGTATTATAATTCTGCCGTGAAAGCAGATAAGCTCCGAGGAAGGACAGACAGACTAGAGATGGACATAGGTCTGTGCAGAGAGGACACCACAAGTCCTAGGACTTTTCTAAATGCAGAAGGCGTGACAGTCCCACCTCGGCATCAGCAGCCTGTGGGCGCTGCTTAAGGCTGCATTTCCCGAAATGCGTGTGGAGTAAGGAGGGCGTATTCGTTCCAGACGCAGCTGAGAGTCTGTGCCGTGTGCCTCAAGGAATAGGAAGTGAACCTGTTCCTGCTCTCCGAGATCCTAGCATCTAACTGGATAATATTAAGCCAGTACATAAATTATCCTACCACAAACCACAGTATAAATACCTTAAAGAAAACGGAAACACCCTTCAAAATGGCATTTCTTTTTTTTAATGTTTATTTAATTTTGAGAAACAGAGAAAGACAGAGCATGCAGGGGGGAGGGCCAGAGAGAGAGGGAGACACAGAATCCGAAGCAGCTCCAGGCTCTGAGCTGTCAGCACAGAGTCCGACATGGGGCTTGAACCCACGAACGGTGAGATCATGACCTGAGCTGAAGTTGGATGTTCAACCGACTGAGCCCCGGGCGCCTCCAAAGTAAAATTTCTATCACATTCACGTTCCTCATATTATTGGAAAGAAGCCGAGGGTGCAGGTATGCTTCATGCTAGGAGGACAGAGATGTGAAACACATAGTTACCACAGCGGGCGTTGTGGGGTGGCAGCTGGAATGGCCTGGTGAGGAGGTCAGGGCCACAGAGGTCAGCAGGAACGCGTGCCCCACGCACTCTAGAAACTGTCAGTTGCAGCGAGATAACGAGAGATACGCCATGGCTGTGGGAGCAGCATGATACAGCATCTAGTACTCCCAACACCTTCCACACACACATCTTGCCCTGTCTCTTCAGAGCCCCTGTCATGGTGACAGCCCACTGGCCACCAGCACACCCAGTGCCCAGATCTTGGCTTCTCAGTCCCCTTCTCCATGAGAAGCCCGCAGGCTCCTTGGAGAACTGACTGCTTCTAGGACTGACTGGGGCAGGTATGGACATGATGAGCCCAGAGCCTCTGGTAACGTCAGAAAGTGAAGATCGGGGTCTGTCGGCAAGACATGGGAGCTGCCTGCTGGAGCCCCAGTGGCCGAAGTGGGGGGCCAATTAGAGCAACAGATTAAAGTCAAGCTGGACCATAACCCAGATATAAAATAAACGCCTATGAGTCCACACTGACGTGATCTCATGATCAAATGAGCAAGTTAGTGGGGCACAGGAGACAGCTCCTGTGCACGAGAACTCCAGATAACTCGTGTAGACACCCCACCATCCGGGGGACCCCTGTCCTGCTTCCCCGAGTGAGGCTGTCATAGTGCCCCCTTCCTAAGAGGACCGTGTGGACTCTAAGGGGAGACACCCAGCACCTTCCTGACCTCCTGGGGACACTCGGGGGAGCGGAGGGCTCAGCACCTTATGGTTTGTTGGACGACCCCCCAGGCTGGTCCGTGTTAAATGTGAGCCTCCTGCCCCGGAGCACTTTCTTCATCTTATTATCTTCTCAGTGATCGATAGTGAAATAAACTGGACTCATCCCAGTGTCAGGGCCCCAGGAGAAGTTATGCATGAGCTCAGGGTGGTGGACACGGCAGGTTCCTAGGCTCACGTAGAGATACAACACACTTAAATTCATGTGTGTGTTGGTGTAGGTGTTAGACCTCCTCACTGTATGTGGGGCACTGTCTTCTCTCAGCTTCTGGTAAAACTCACTTCTGGAATCGTGCTCTGACTCAAATCAACAACTCTGACGAGAGAGCCCTGTTCCTACAGCAAGGACCCAGGACAGATGCTCTGGGCGGGGAGAGGGCAGGCTGGCCCTGCGGCTCCCTCGCGGCCTGCTCCGCTGACAGACAGCCAGGCCTCCAAGGCGGGCTAGCTTCCATTGCCCACCCGCGTGGTCGTGGGGCCGTGAGGTGAGGGGCAGGGGGGCTGGAGGACCGGCCTCGGCCCAGAGCGCCCACGGCCTCCAGGGCCTCCCGTTGGAGCTGGAACCCTCTCCCACAGGCAGCCCGCGGCCCCAGCCCAACTCGAGGCCCTGCCGGAGGAGGCCCTGCCCGTCAGGCGGGCAGAGAGGAATGACAAAACCATCCGCCGCCGACTCGGAACACAAACAGGTATGGGTTTCATCCCACGATAAAAGCAAAGTTGTTCAAAGGTTTAGTACCAGGAAGATAAAAGCAGAGACTGAAGACATTTGTCCTGAAGCTGATTACAAAAGATAAAACTACCAAAGCACCCCGGGGTCCTAAACATCAACATCAGTTACAGATGTTTCTCAAATCATTTTAAGAGATAATACCTAACTGGCTAAAAGCGAAAACCTTGGACTACTCAAGCATGTCTGACTTGTCGTGACTGTGTCGCAGAGGCCCAAAGTGCTTCAGACGCAGGCAGGGCAAGGGCGGTGCAGGACTCGGAGCTCAGGGCCCAGCATGTGCGGGAGGTCCCTAGGGCCCTCTTCCTCCCGCTTCCCACCCTTGGAGACGCAAGCGGAAAGCACACGGCCTTGGGAAGACGCTCGGCCTGGTTTGAAGTGTTCTGTTAACAAGATACACTGACTTACACCACTAGGTAAGAGTCTTCTGTTATCTGTTTAAAACACAGAAATCACACACATCAGGTCTTTGCTGGAAAAGACAAGTATTCAAGGTCTCGGGTGTCCCACCGTGCAGGGCTCCACAGGGCTCCTTCACGCTCTACGCTTGGATCAGGTGGGGACGTTGCGAGAGACATCACGGTCAAGAATATCATCAGGGTCAGGGCGCCTGGGTGGCTCAGTCGGTTAAGCGCCCAACTTCAGCTCAGGTCATGATCTCACGGTCCCCGCGTCGGGCTCTGTGCTGACAGCTCAGAGCCTGGATCCTGCTTCAGATTCTGTGTCTCCCTCTCTCTCTGCTCCTGCCCGGCTTGTACTCTGTCTCTCTCTGTCTCAAAAATAAAATAAAAACATTTAAAAAATTGTTTTAAATAATAAAAATGTAAAAAAAAAAAAGAATATCATCAGAGTAAGCGCTCTAAAGAGCTACACAGACTGAAATTTGTACGTACGGAACTCTATTGAGTAAAGAATTTTGAAGTACGTTCTGAAATGTTCTCTGCAATCGATGCTGTTGTTTCCCGTCAATATCCCTCCTCTCTCTCCATCTCTTATTAAAGGAACAGATAATATTTATTGTGCACGTATTTTCTAGAGAGGAAGCCCCCTTTGCTTGAGGGGTCGAGGCGCCAAAACTTGACTCGGGAGCTGGCCTTTGTCCCAGGTCCCAGTGTGCGGGACGGGAGCAGGAGGCAGGAGGTGCCGGTGCAGGAGCGGACAAACCTTCCCCGAGTCCCGACGGCCGAGGGCCCTGCCCGTCGCCGGCCGCCAACTCCTGCTTTATCCAAATCGGGCCACTCGTTAAAATACTCACTTGTGGGCGAAGGTTAGTTTTGGTTCATATTTATTTTGATTTTCTTTCTTGTTATTTTTGGGGTGGAATCTCTTCCTGAGCCGAGGGATGATGGCAGCTCGGGGGACCATTGGCTGAGCTGTTTTGTTTTCCACTCGTATTCATATTAAGAAATACATTGGCTTTAAAGCATTAAACTTTGCCTTGATTCTTTTGCTACTTCTCCTCTGAGACAGCAGTCGGGCGAACTGTGGCCTCGACTTGCCTTTTTAAAATTCCTTCACTGTGCACCCTCGCAAACCGGCAGAGGCCTGGTCACCTGCGCGGCGCAGAGCAGACGAGCCCTCCGACCCCAGGCCCCCCACCACGCGGGGCCCACGTAGCACAGGGCTCTGCCGCGGCAGCGGGCCCTCGTCCAGGGAGGCCCTGTCTGTTCTCCAGGCCCGGACTCCGCTCCTCACTCAGCTGGTTGTTATTAGTGCCTTTGCAGTAGCAGCGAGAGGGGAGCCGCGGCCAAGTCTCTGATTCCGACACGGACGCCAGCATTCGCTCTGCCACGTCCAGAGTGGGGTGAGGAGAGCGGGAGGGGATGTGGTTTCTGCAACGCGCACCATCCCAGGGCTTCACAACCGCGTTCTGAGACAGACCCAACAGCTCACAAAGCCACAGGGGACGCGTATTTAATTAAAGTAATATCGGTGAGTCTCAGGGGTGATATTTGCTCTTCCAATTAATTCATTGTCTCGACGCAGAAGAAATAATTGGAAGTCGGTTCACAGGGGCTAATGGAGAACCGCAGAAAGGAGGGCCGCCGGCTGGGGGCTAGAGTCTCTCGGACTCCGGCCTGGGGTCCAGCGCCAAGTCAGGCCTGGCCCCCTTGCTCCGCCAGGTTTAAACTCTACGACGCCATGAGAAGGAAAGGCTGCGCTTTTGTGCCGCAGCGAGCCGGGAGGCTGCTGGCGGCTCCGGAGGAATGTGCTTGGCCTGTGGTCCCTGGGAGCCCGGGGGACTCCTACAAATGGCAAGCACTTCAAATAGTTGCTGGAAACAAACAAAGAGACACAAGCTCCTTCTCGGAAGCTGCTAGTCACACCGACGGCTGCTAGCTCGCCGTCCCTCCCCGCTGGTCTTTGCTGCAAGCCACACTCAGCGGCGCGTCCCATTTAACCCCTCCGTTGGCTAGCCCCGTGGTGTTTCTCTGTCTGTTGCTGGAAGCAGCAGAGTCACGGTCCATAGTGTACAAATACTTGCCAACATGACCAGGTTTTTCAGAAAATACCTTCCATCTCTGCCCTCGGGACAAACTGCATTTCCCGCCCTGCTCTCTCGCTGTAAACCAAGTGCCGGATGCAATTTGATGGCCATCTTGTTAATGGCTGACAGCTGGCCAGTAAGTAAGGAGCCCCAGTGGCCCAGCCCTAACACGCCCGTGGAGGCACAGAGGCTGGGGCGGCCGGGGAGCCTGACCCACCCCAAGGACACAGCGGGCCCCTCCAAGTGCTGCAAGTGCAAGAAGGGAGCCGCCCCCACAAAGGCCCGCAGCCAAAGCCAGGTCTTCACGGAACAAGCCTGCGTTCAGACCAGCTCATACCGGGAATTCCTTCAGAGCGATGCGGGGTCATGGGTCAGGCTTTGTCTGGACTGATGAGGGGTTTTTTAATATTTTATTTGTCCAGTTGTTCCATAGTTGCTGAGAGAGGAGTGTTAAAATCTGGTTCTAGTTGTGCAATAATCTACTTTTAATTTGGTCACTTTGGCTTCGTGTATTGGGGGGTCTCTCATCAGGCACCTGCACCTTGTAATTGTGTTGACTCCCTAATGAGGAGGAGAGAATTCACGAGGCAAGCTCGCCCTTCAACCCAGCAGTGCTCACCACGTGGAAGGTTCTTTTCTCTGACTTAAGACTTCCTCTCAACATCTGCATGGTTGACCTCCAACACTTTATGTTCAACCTTTCTGCGTCTCCTTATGTACAGTTTGTCTCTTGTAGGCAGCATGTAGCTTATCGCTTTTCACCCACCTGACAATCTCTGCCTTTTGTTTGGAGTGTGTAGACCAGTAACTTTTAATGTAATTACTAATAAGATTTAAATCAGTCTAGCATTTTATTATTCATTTCTGGTTTTCCCCTTGGATTTTTTTTTTGTTTTACACACACACACACACACACACATTTTTCATAAATGCATCTTTCATAAGATCATCTTCTATATCTTTTATCTTCTTGATCCATGGAATGCCGGGCAAGAGAGACAAATATTATTTCTTATAACAACTAATGTGTTTTTTGGCAATCTTTTCTTGTAACCTCTACAAAATTTTTGTTCCATAAAAATTTATTTCATGTTACTTTGTGCATAAAAATCTAGTCTCTACAAGTCCTCTTAATTTTTATGACTTTAATAGGCATGGGACTTCAGGTTTTATGAGGTTTGAATGCTGTATAATTTTCTCCTTAACACAATTGTGCACATAA
Source organism: Cryptoprocta ferox (assembly GCA_028646485.1). Taxonomy (NCBI): domain Eukaryota; kingdom Metazoa; phylum Chordata; class Mammalia; order Carnivora; family Eupleridae; genus Cryptoprocta; species Cryptoprocta ferox. The sequence continues at coordinate 828,766 of CM053577.1, read as the reverse complement.
AACTATGAACACATGATAATATTTATTTAAAATAAAAAAATAATATAAATTAAAATTGTTTAAGATCACAATTGCCTCAAGCATCACACAGCCCGGGAAACAGCACGATGTTTTTTAATCACTTAGCTGCACAGCACACCCTCTCTCTGACCCTAACTGCATTTTCTGCACACTGCATTATCTTTTCTCCACAGTATTCACACAACACTGAGACAGGCAGCAGGGTTGGTGGCTGGGACATTTCTAGAAGTCACCCCAGTGCCGGGGTGACAGTGCCCCCACACATCCTACTAATGCTAACAAATGCACCCCAATTTTCACTTCCCCTCAGCCCGCACGGAAAGCCCTGCAGTGGTCCTAGCGCCCTACCATGGCAGGAACTAGGAGCTGGAAAGAGGCAACCATAAGTGCCTGTGACAATCTCACAACACGCGGCCACATGAACGCGGCCACATGAACACGTCCCTGGCGACCCGGCAGGAGTGTGTAGAGCCTCCACAGTCAACCTCGTGGAAACTTCACTTCTCCTAACAAGTGACATGAAGATAACCAGCATTTACTGAGTGTGCTTTTCCCTGGCATCACCAGGATTCTGCCACATCTTGGGGTCTCTCCCTGGCTTTCCGTTTCTAAGCAACGTCAGGTGACAGAAAACAATGGAGCAATATTCACAGTTTGCAGAAAACTTGTTTAAATAAAAATCCTCCCTTCATGTATTCATTCATGCAACAAATATGTACTGATCCTTACTCTAGACTCTCTAGAGTTCTCCAGACTCTACCCCAGTTCCGAGAGACACAGCCACAAATGAAGCAGAGAGTCCTTGCCCTTGTGGGGCTGATGGGGCTGGGGGACAAGAGAGTCTTATTTGAATGCGACAGTCATAGAAAGACATTCTCTAGTAGGCACCAAACTGAGATCAAGTGAACCAGTGAAGCCTCCTGAAATCTTACTTCAAGACAGGGAGGACGCCTCCCCGGGACTCACCTGATCCTTTGAAGACTTGTAAGAGAGTGTCAGGGAGCATGCGCTCAGCTGAAGCACTTAGGATTTCAGTCTCACTCTGCAAATTACAGGCATCAAAACCTACCTTCCTGGGCTGGTCCTGGTTTTCGCTGATGTGACGTCAGCACTGATAGCAGATATTTTAAATAACTACTGAAACAGTGTATCACACAAGCAATCGTTTTTGTAGATAATGTGATTATTAAAATATGAATCTAAAATTGTCAAGGCAATGCTCAACTAATGTTCTGTTTCCAAGAGATATACCTAAAACAGAGTGACTCATAAAGATAAACATTTTTAAACAGCACCAGGTCGTGCAAGCGAAAAGACAGAGGACTGGCCATGTTACACTTCATGGTGTGTAATTTAAGGTAAAATAATTGAATACACCATAGAAAATCATTTCTAACACAAATGAGAAAAACTCTGGGAAACTCAAGTCTATACCAACAGAGGGTATGAATCTCTACTTTCTGTTCGATTTGGCACCGGGAGGATCTTCCCGCTGCCTTGGCAGCTGGAGAAATTGCCTGGTTCCCAGAGCCCAGTGGACTTAGAGTTTCTTTCTGCCAGACTCCAGCAAGGTCTCTACCATTTCCTATGTCCAATTTTCAAACTTAAACCAGAAAAAAATAAAACCCGCTTCAAGTACAGGGGAGCTCAGATAAATCCTGCCCTGCAATGCAGGAGCCCAGCAGTTCGCAGACTTCGCGGGGCCCCGGGGCCATGGTCTCCTGGCTGGCGGACAGCGTGGCTCCTGGTTGGGGGGGGGGAACACGCAGACAGGCACCCTGCTGCTGGCAAGGGGAGCCCACGGCGAGGGAGGGCAGCCGGGCGGGCAACTTAGTTGCTTCTTAGTCTCAGAGGCTGGATAGGAGGAAGACTTTAAGAGTTTTAAAAATTATAATTCAAACTCATGGCCCCATTAGGACACTGCTCCGTGAAGCATAAAATTTGGATGGTTCTTTTGTTTTATGGCACATTTTTTAGTTTTTGTGCTTTCTGTTTCCCTGATGAGTAGTAGGAATTTGGAAGCAGACGTATAGGAAATATCAGCAAGATGCAACCTCGGTCTGAAAGTACTAATTAGTATTTTAAGAGCACTTTAAGGGTTTTACTCATTAGAGTAATTCCATGATACATCCTGTAGTAAAGCAAAGTGGCCTTTTATAAAGCAGATAACCGCCATGCATCAACTCCATCAACGTTTCTCCTCACATCACTGAGAGGCACGTCACATGTAGGAATCCTGACTCCGAGCTCACTGAGGTAAACTGAGGTTCGTCCTGTCAACGCTGCCCGCCTCTGTGAGCGACGGCCTCACTGCTGACGGACACTGAATGACCTCATCTGCTGTCCTGCAGGTCAGATCGCTCCAGGAAGGGCGAGAGGGTGGGTAAGGCTCAGGCCTAAAGCATCTCCTGGACGGTGCATCTTTTCGGGACCAACTTCCACCTGGATAACAGCTGCCCGTATGAACCGTGCCCGCGGGGAGTGCGGGCCGAGCAGCCCTGGTGGGAAGAGCCGAGCAGCGATGCTGACGGAGACGCTGGGGTGTCAGCTCGCATCGCAGCCTCTTACCGCAGAAGGAGGAGGGAGGGAAGCAGAGTCCGTGCAAGTGGCAGAGAGCCCGGCGGGTGCAGGTGGCCCACAGGTGGCAGAGAGCCCGGCGGGCGCAGGTGGCCCACAGGTGGCAGAGAGCCCGGAGGGCGCAGGTGGCCCACAGGTGGCAGAGAGCCAGGCGGGCGCAGGTGGCCCATGGGTGGCAGAGAGCCCGGCGGGCGCAGGTGGCCCACAGGTGGCAGAGAGCCAGGCGGGCGCAGGTGGCCCACAGGTGGCAGAGAGCCAGGCGGGCGCGGGACGAGGGGGAGGATCCAGCAGACTCGGACAGAGTGCCCCGGGAGCGGGTGCCCCTCTGTCCACCAAACACCTCAAAGCTGTGGTCCACAGGGGCTGGGCCAGAGAGAGAGGTGCCCTGCGGTCAGTGCACGCACTGAGCCTCGGCCCTGCCCCTGCGATGCCCTTTCTGTGACACCGTCTGCACAGAAGCCCTGGTCGCTCCAACCGCTCTGCCCGTGTTTGGGTCTGATAAATAGGACACACAACTTCTCAGGACAGACGGCCGTTCTTCCATCACCCCAGGCGCTGGGTCAGCGGGGTCTCCTCTCCACCATCCGGTCTTGACGGTACTGGGTCCGTGGCCCGAGACCCCGAGCTCCCGCCAGCCTTCAGGGCTCCAAGAGGGCTTGTCCGACCCCCAGAAGTGGGGTGGTGCCCCGTGTGCTTCCAGGAAGGACAGGCTGGAGGCTGGCTTTCACCCGATGCTTAGGCCTCGCCCTTGCTCTCTCCCGCAGGAGACCCTGAGCTCCTCAGGGGCACGACAGCCATACTCACCACCGTAACCGAGAGGTGAACCGAGAGGTGGTCCGAGAGCCCAGAACAAGTATCTGTTGAAGGAAGGAGGGATGGAGATTCTGTTCCAGCATGTAGGAAAGTGCCCGGAAGGTCACTGGTGCTTAGTAACTGTTTATGTGGCTTCTTTTCAGTTTTACATGGTCACTGCCTTGCTCGTTCACATATACACTCATGAAATGGGGGAGAAACACCATTTTCTACCCACCAGTGTACCCCAGTACCGAGCACGGCACCTGAAAAATACTAGGTGCTCAGTAAACATTGTGGAAAAATCAAATGAACATCTGAATGAATTTCACCAAGAACTCTGAATCATTTCACCTATTTGATGGAAAATAAGAATCAGTGAATAAATATGCCCCCTCCCCAAAGAGAAAGAGAGGAAATGCGGGGGGCATCAGGCACACTTGGAGGTCTGCCCCCAGAGCCCCCAGCACCCTGCTGAGGGGTCCCCACCGCGGCCACGTCACTGGCCATGCCACTGGCCAGCACCGATTCACCACTGGCCCCGACCGAGCAAACCAGGGCACGGAGATGGAACAAGACAACAGACGCAAAGCCACTTGTGTCGGGGCTGCCACTGGCTGTGAGGTCCTGAGGACTCAGGGCCGCTCTTTTTTTTTTTTTTTTTTTTTTGAGAGAGGGAGATAGAGCAGGGGAGGGGCAGAGAGAGAGGGAGACACAGCATCTGAAGCAGCTCCAGGCTCTGAGCTGTCAGCACAGAGCCCAATGGGGGCTCGAACCCATGAACCGCAAGATCATGACCTGAGCTAAAGTCGGACGCTCAGCCGACTGAGCCCTCGGTGCCCCAGCAGGGTAATTCTTTGAGTCTCTCAGGCGGGGGTGCAGGGGCTTCTTCACGACAAGCAGCCGGGTCCCCGTGTGGTTTTGGCAGGGCCCCCGCTCGGTGTCCCCACAACATGCCTTGGAACCTTTATTTTCAAAATGTTATTTTTCTTAAAATAGAGCATGTGTTTTTTTCCTTGCAATGAAACGCCCCTGAGTAGCCAGAGGACAGCACTCGCAGCCCCGCTTGGCGCCCGCGGCCCCTTTCCCGGGCTGTGCGAGAGGCAGCAGGCTGACCCACCAGGGGCCGCAGATCTCGTTCATTCTAATTTTCTCAGACATTAAAAGGTCATAAGGAAATGTTCCTAACAACAACCCTGTGCCAAATTGAGCTCAGAACACAAAGTTTATGGGCTCAGTTTAAGATGCGCAGCAGGAAGCGGAGGGAACGGGACACTCAGAGGCGCACACGGGGCGGTGTTTGTGCTGCTGGTCCTCCTGAGCCTCGCCCGCCCACCCACGGGTGCCAGGCGGGGAGGGAGGTGATGCTCACGGGCTGGGCGGCGCGACACTTGTGGGGCAGGGGCCCAGCACAGCCGCAGCTCCCGGCCAGGAGTGTCCCCCGCTCCGGTGCAGGGCCAGCGGGGTCCTGCCCCGGGGCAGCTGGCACCTCGCAAACACCAAGCCCCTCGTGTGCCTCCTGCGTACTTGGTGTGTCTTGAATATTTGGTCCTCCACCCTCTTCTCTTGTTTTTCCCTTTTCCTTCTGAGGCTTCACCTGTCTCCCTGGCAACCACCAGAGCTCGGGAGGAGCTGAAGATTCTGCCTGTAACAGGCGCACGGCACCTGTCTCCCTGTCTGACTCGTGTCGTGCAGTGTAATGCCCTCAAGGTCCACCCACGTTGTCACAAGCCTTACTTTACAGCCACATCATGTCAACAGACCAAAATTCACAGGAAACAATAACCCACAATCTAAATTCTGAAAGACAACTGTCAACTGGTAACATGGTCATACATTTGTTTCTTCCATTTTCTTCCTATAAAATATAAAGGGACTTTCTCTGTTTATTTGCTGCGGTGCCCCAGACCCTCCAGGAAGGCTGCACCTGCTGGGGGTGGAGCAGGCGACGGGTGAGTCCACACACACAGCATGTCTGCACACCACGTGCCCAGGGGGAGGGCCACGCCTCATGTCACTCTGCCAGTGCAGGAACACTACTTACAATGACTGTCTCTCTGGGTCTCCGCTGCTTTCCTGGGCTTGTGGGGCCCTACAGCTGCTGCCTCCCCATCCTGCGCCCAGGCAGCCATGGAGGCCGGGCACCCCGCGATCGTCGGCGTGATGGGCGGTGGTGGCTTCCAGCGGCAACAGCAGGTGGCCGCTCACGCGGCCCCCTCCCGTGCTCTCTCTCCTGCTCGCCTCCTCCCCAAATCATGCCAACACACGTGCGTCTGTCGTTCCAGCCAAGCAAAGTCTCTGAGTCTGACGTTGCACAAATCATGTCTGAGGACCTGCCTGTGCTGTTTTGAATCACACTCGAGAGAAGTAACTGAGTCGGGGACAGTTCCTGCCTTAAAACAGCATGATGATCATAGCCACCGTTTCAAATACAAATATAATACATGAATAAATGGTGTTTTAATGGAAACAGTAGCCACAGCAATCAGACAACATAAAGAAATAAAAGGCCTGGGAGGTTCCGTTGGTTAAGTGTCCGACTTTGGTTCAGGCCATGATCTCACGGCTCATGAATTCAAGCCCCACATTGGGCTCCACACTGACAGTGCAGAGCCTGCTTGGGATTCTCTCTCTCCCTCTCTCTGCCCCTCCCCCACTTGCACACTCTCTCTTTCTCTCTCTCTCTCTCAAAATAAACTTTTTTAAGATTTTTAAAAATCTTAAAATTTAAAAAAAGAAAGAAAAGCCATCCAAATCGGGAAGGAAGAAGTAAAATCCTCACTATTTGCAGATGACATGATACTATATATAGAAAACCCTAAAGATTTCACCAAAAAACTACTGGGACAGATAAATGAATTCAGTAATGTCACAGGATACAAAATCAATATATAGAAATCCATTGCATTTACGCACACGACTAATGAAGGAGCAGAAAGAGAAGTTAAGAAAACAATCCCATTTACAATTGCACCAAAACAATAAAATATCTAGGAATAAACCTAACCAAAGAGGTGAAAGACCTGTATTCTGAAAACTATAAAACACTGATGAAAGAAATCCAAGATGACACAAAGAACTGGAAAGACATTCCATGCTCATGGATTGGAGAGCAAACATTGTTAAAATGTCTGTACTTACCCAAAGCGTTCTACACTTTTATGCAAACCCTATCAAAATACCGACAGCATTTTTCACAGAACTAGAACAAACAATCTAAAAGACCCTGAAGAGCCAAAGCAACCCTGAAAAAGAAAACCAAAGCTTGAGGCGTCATAATCTGGGATTTCAGGATGTATTTCGCAGCAGTAATCATCAAGTCAGTGTGGTACTGACACAAACACAGGCACATAGGTCAATGGAACAGAAAACCAAAACATGGACCCCCAACTCTATGATTAATTTATCTTCGACAAAGCAGGAAGGAATATCCAAAGACAGTCTTTTCAACAAATGGTGCTGGGAAAACTAGACAGCAACATGCAGAAGAATGAACCTGGACCACTTTCTTACGCCATAGACAAAATTAAACTCAAAATGGATGAAATACCCAAATGCTAGACAGGAAACCATCAAAATCCTCGTGGAGAACATGGGCAGAAACATCTTTGACATTGGCCATAGCTACCTCTTACTAGACAGGTCTTCTAAGGCAAGGGAAACAAAAGCAAAAATGAACTACTGGGACTATATTTAAATAAAAAAGTTTTGCACAACTAAGAAAACAATCAACAAAACTAAAAGACAGCCAATGGAATGGGAGAAGATATTTGCGAATGACATATCAGATAAAGGGTTAGTATCCAAAATCTATACGGGCTTTAGCAAACTCAACACCCAAAACAAATTGTCTAATTTAAAAGCCAGCAGAAGACATGAACAGACATTTCTCCAAAGAAGACATGCAGATGCCAACAGACACATGAAAACACGCCAACATCGCTCATCATCAGGGAAGTACAAATCGAAACCACTACCTCACACCTGTCAAAATGGCGAACATTAACAACTCAGGAAACAACAGGTTATCGGTGAGGATGTGGAGGAAGGGGAACCTTCCTGCACTGTTGGTGGAAACGCACACTGGTGCAGCCGCTCAGGAAAACAGTGTGGAGGTTCCTCAAAAAGTCAAAAATAGAACTCCCCTCTGACCCAGCGATTACACCACTACATATTTGCTCAAAGAATATAAAAATACTGATTCAAAGGGATACATGTACCCCCAACGTTTATAGCAGCACTATCTTTAATAGCTAAACTACGGAAAGAGCCCCAAAGGTCCATCCAACAGATGAATGGATAAAGAAGATGTGGTACACACACACACACACACACACACACACACACACACACACACTGGAATATTACTTGGCCATAAAAAAGAATGAAATCTTGCCATTTGCAATAACGTGGATGGAGCTAGAGAGTATAGTGCTAAGTCAAAGAAAGACAAATACCATATGATTTCACTCATGTGGAATTTAAAATGAAAATAAAGCAAACAAGCAAAGGAAGAAAAAGAGAGGGAAACCAAGAAACAGACCTTAACTACAGAGGACACACGATAGTCACCAGAAGGGGGGTGGGGGACGGCTGAAATAGGGGATGGGGATTAAAGAGTACACATATCATGACGGAAAAAAATAAAATAAAATAGTTTTTAAATAAATTTAAAAAGTGAAAACAGTGCCTGGTGTGGTTCTTGCCACGTGACAGGCGTTGGGGGCCGAGGACGGTGTGCGGACGGAGCTGACCGCAGGCCCTCCTCCGGCCCCGAGCTCTCTGCACGCTCCCCTACCTGTCTCTCTCACCACGGGAGTGGTGTTTGCTCGGAGAGACCATTATGTAAATCTTGTCGGTTAGAGGTCCGTATCTGGATCACGGGCACGGAGCTTGGCATATCTAACTCCCAACAGGAACCAGAAATGGTGCGGCCGTGGAGAAGTGAGGAGAACGTGCAGGGCCACACAAGACCCCAGAGACCTGACCAACCTTGAATCTGTTTTCGCTCAGAGGCTCCTAGGGACAGGAGGGGGAATGTCTACACCAATGTCCTATTAAATGTATATATAATTTAACCTGAGTCATAAAAACAGTGTCATCTTTGGAAACCCGGAAGAATAAATCATTACTGCTGCCGGCAGAGTTGTTGAATGACTATTTATTTCCTGTTGCTTAAAAACAAACAACTTACCCACCCACAGTTTGACTCTGACTAGGATAAGGAGAGGGAAGGAGTAGATTAGGGCCTTTCTTTGGCAAAGTACTTGCATTTCAAGTGATATTTTCAACCAAATACCATCAAGCAAAATTAGAGCCAAAACAGAAATGAAACTCTGAGAAACTGTTGGAATGATAAGTACTGATCACTGCAAACACAGTGCTCATCAGAGAGGTGCACTGGAAATTTCCCCACGACACGTTGTAAAATAGCAAAGGCAATCTCAAAAATTGCTTTTTAAAATAATAATAAGGCAAGTTTACTCTTACTGTCATAACCCCCACAGCAAACACCTAAAGCTCAGTCGAGGACGTGCCTGCAAGGTGTTCTGTCCACTGACATCACTCAGCAAAGGAGCAAACGGCGTCCTTGGTCCTGGCAATGGAGAAACCACACCAGACCAGGTTGCTCGGTTCTCTGACGAGGGATTTGTAGAGTGGAATTCTATTCCCGGGATTGCAGGAAACCCAGCTGCAGTTGGGTGAGCAAATGTTAACCCGAGTCATTGCAGTCTAAAAAAAATAAAACTTTGGACAAGTGTATAGTCTTATGCACCCAGCGGAGGGAATCAGAGGGCCGATGAGGGCCGGGACAAAACAACTGAAGGCAGTTTCTCAAGGACTGGCTAACAAAGGCCACGGTGGACCGCGGGTGACACAAACAACATGGTGTTTCACAACCAAGAACAGACTCAGAGCCACGCGATTGGCAAATCAGAAGAGCCGACAGCGTGCAGGACGGAATCACTCAAGCCCGTGGTGGGAGTCTGACCGCGCTTCTTCCAGCCAGATCGGTCCGCACCCAAGGGCACACACAGATGTTTCCCTCGAGCTACATGGGTGCACGTCTCCCGCGCGGCCACAGACGTCTGAGGTGCAGAGCAAGACTAGAATGCCAATGCCAGTGCGAGCGGGTCCTTCTAAACTAAAAATCCATTTGCTGTAGGACAATTTCCTTTCCAAGTTATTAAACTTTCCACGGTTCTTGAACAGAGTTCTGGCCTGGAAGTGAAACAGAGGGAAACACAAGAGCCCACCTCACGTTCGGACATCTCACCTCTGGTTTGATCTCTTTGCAGCGTTTTCAAGTGCTACGTTCACTTGGCTATTTTCACCTACAGGGAGAGAACCTGGGCAGGAAGGGGCCCAGGAGGACGGGCGGCGGGGCCAGCACAGGCCGAGCGCACTCTCCGCAGGGCAGACGTCTCTTCCGTGGGGGCGCCGACGACTCTGTACCTGACCGTGCCGAGGAACCCAGTGTACGCGTTCGGAAATGGCTTCTGGAAACCCAGTGGACAGGACAGATGCTGAATCCAGTGGTTTGAAATGGCAGGTGCTACCAATGTCACATCACATCTCACCACGTCATGCCACGTCCCACCACGCCTCACTGGGCCAGGCCGTGCCACGCCACGTCCCGCCACGTCCCACCAGGTCCCACCA
>CM053577.1:767273-818213 GCA_028646485.1 Cryptoprocta ferox | reverse complement strand
GGACCGCACGCGTGTCCGTCACACTCCCCGGGACCACATGCTCTCCTCGCTTCTCCTGGGGCTCACGGGAAGGCAGGGATTTCCACTCTCCCAGCCGGGACCCCAGACTCCTGCCCCTCAGGAACGGCCCGCCTGCCCCGCGTCCGTCCAGTGATGCGTCCACGTGCTCAGGCGTCTGTCACCTCAGACCTCGCTGCCGTCCCCACGAGCCCTCTGATGCCCAGCCGAGCCCGCCTCACGCCAGGACGCACCTTCTCAATCTCGGTGGTCAGCCCTGCCTCCCACCTCCCGCTCTCTTCCCAGCCCGGCCCCGGCCCCACAACCCGTGAAACACCCAACCACTCCCTGATTCCACACCTGCATGCGTCAGTCCCCGCCACAGCAGCGGTCCACGCGGCTGACCTCTCTGGGCCTCCAGACATTCCCTGTCCCTGGCACATGTGCCACTGGACCCGTGCGGCTTTCCTCCACTTCTCTGTTGACTGTTGCGTTCGTCTCCCTGGTTCTCTCCCTAACTTTCCTGCTTGTAATCTTAGAGCACGTGTCCCTAACTCCTCCAGGCGGCCTCTTCCAGCCCACAGGCCGCGCAGGGCTGCTGTGTAGACAGTGAACATGCCGACTCCCCGTTCTCTCTGGAGCACGGAAACCGACTGGATGTTCCTTTAAGCAGAAGACGGCTTTTGGCAAAGACATAAAACCATCCTGCGTGGTTACCTGTGGGGCCGGCACAGAGAGACCGTGTCCTGAACAGGTCACAGCAGACAACCTGGAACTCGGCACCGAGCGGGGGCTTTGTGCTGCCGGAGTGATGGCGTCGGACGGTGCAGGCAACGCCGTGAGAAACAGCCATTTCCAGGGGAAGGGACCTCAGGGCGCCTGCCTGGTGCCTGTGGGCCGTGGGGCTCGTCCTCACACGGGGCCTGAGCCCTGGGCCACACCCCTCAGTCCCCACAGGGCCCAGACCTCCGCGAGGGGACCGTCACGGAGCACCCTCCACGCCACTGTGCCACACTGGGGGCAAAGGTCCTGGTCTTTCCACACATCGCGGTCGGTGGACGTGACCAGCCCCTCGCTGCTGTGAGACGAGGCGCCAGGCCAGAGGAGACCCGCGTTGGCTCCCACACGCGCAGTCGCTGATGCAGTCTACGCTCCTCTGCACAGCGAGGTCCCCTCGGTGCCCAGCCCTCAAATCAGACCCATGGAAACATAAGGCAACGGAAGTATCGTGTGGAAGAAGGTTTTGCTATTTACAAATTTCCCTATCGAACCCGGATGCGTTTGGTGTGTTCTTCTGTCGCTCCTTCCACACGCGGGTCCAGAACAGAGAGCCGTGAGGTGGGGGCAGGGGGAGGAAGGTGGCAGGCGGCCCGTGGCCCCCCCAGCAACAGCAGGGCGCTGCTCGCGGACGTGGGCACGCGTCGTGGGGAAGCCTGGAGCCCGCCCGTCACCCCCGCCAAGCCAGGGCCTGGCGAGGACACGGCCTCACAGGGGAGGCCGCCCTGTGCTGGCCGCTCCGAGGTGGGGCGGACTTGTCACGGGAGGGAGGGTGGCCCCGCGCTCCTGGCGCACAGCGAGAACCCCGGGGAGCCCCGTGGTGGGAGGCAGCCTCACACCCCAGGGACCCCAGAGCAGGGGGACCAGCACCCCTGCCCCTGCGGCCTGACAAGCCTGCCTTCATTCTCGTGCTGCATAGATAGGCTCCCAAGTCGGGACCATGAGTGATGCACTAACGGGAAGCGCTGTGTCTTGGGGTCCTGAATTTCATAAATGTGTGCATCAGACCTTCCGGGGGGCGACTGAACCATAGTTAAATCTCACTCACATCACAGAATGCCAGGGTCCACTGTGCATTCATCCACGAAGAAAGGAGAAACGGTTCCATCCGTGGGGAACGGCTGTTGCCCGCACGCATTCCCTGCTGAGGACGCTGTCTCCCTTGGGCCGGGCGGAGCGCTGACCTCAGCCAGGATCCTGTGTCACCACCAGATGTCAGGGACGGAGGCCGGTGGCTTCAGGCCACAGGGAACATGGTGCCCACCCCGTGTCGGGCTGAAGTACCTCTGGCCGTGGGAGCCGGACCAGCAGCCCCCAGAGAAGAGCCCGCAAACCCCCGGCGGCCATGACTGCTGAGCCACGTGCCCCGACCCAGGGGACTTGAGCTCCACGTCCAGCCACGCTGTGTGTCCATCGGGATGTCCCTCCGTGCCCATCTGAGGAGGGACACAGGGATCGCAGCTAGGGGCAGAGACAGGGGACAGCACCGTGAGCTCTGCTGTGTGCTGGAGGAACCCATGAGCGCCCGAGTTCTCAGTCAAGGTCGCCCAGCCAGAGCCGAAGCAGCAGCTCACACCTGGGACAGCCCACCAGGAGAGGCTACTTGGCACAGGACGTAGACTGTCAGCTGATGGGGGCTGCAGGTGAGTAGGGAGGCCTGTAGCCCCCCGAGAGCCCATGTGCATCCAGGGGGGGGGGCCAGAGGTTGGCTCTGCCAGGTGAGGCCACGCCAGCCTGTTCCACCAGCCACGGGGCGGGACATCCCAGGCGGGTCTGCAGGACTGCTCCTCCCCTCCTCCCCAGGCCCCCAGATGGACTCCAGTGACAGTGGGGCCCCACAAGCCCCCCTGAGAAGAGAGGAGGGGGTGGGATTGATGCCCCTTCGCATGTGGACCTCCATCTGAACGGAGTTTCAATGAGCAGGGGTGCCTGTGGGATGTGGGGCCTGCAAGCAGGGGTGCCTGGGGGCTGTGGGGCCGCTGGAGAGGCAGGGACAGGGGCACCAGAGGGGGACGGGGTGGGGGCACCCTTGGGGTCACCGCAGCTGAAATCCCGCACCCCCAGTGACGGGCCAGGGCAGGCCGAGCGGGGGCACCCCCGGAGCCACGTGCACGCTCCAAGGCCAGCGGAACCCGGGATGTGGGCGCACACTCACCGGGCAGACATGCGGATGGTGCAGCGTGACTTCTGGTTTTAGGGAATTAAGCCTCTGACACACTAGTAATTTTTAGAACCGTCACCCAGTGCTACAAACTTACGTTGTTCAAGCACGTGGACGGGATTTTCCTCAGCCTCACCACGCTTGCAAAAGCCCGCAGGGGAGCGCTTGCCAAGGCTTCGAGTTTAATTAGAGATATTTGCCGAGTCCAGAGGCCCCGGGCCCTCTGCAGCGGGGCAGCCAGACGAAGCTGGCGCGGGGGCGTCACGGCCGCGGCTCGGAGGCTCCAAGAGCAGCTGCCTCAGCCAGAGGCCGTCTCTCTCCCATTTTCCTCTGTAATTAACTCCAGAGAGGGCACATTCAAAAGCCATTATTGACTTCTGTTACTCTCTATCTGCGTTATTACATATTTAATGATCAGAAAGTGATGAAGGCTTCGTTGTGGGCATAACTATCGACATAAGAACACTATTATTAACTTCTAAACATAATGCAGAATTTTAACGAAAGCACAGAATCCCCAGGTGAGCCTATGCCGTCCCTGCACTCACTGCCGGGCTGTCCCAAGGAATGAATTCTTGTGTCGAATCTGGAGGACAGTTTGCAGCAAACAAATCAGTGACTTACTTCCTAGTCACCTTTTATTTTGGATCAAAAATAACAATGCTCAGGTATATATAGAGAGAGAGACACATATAGCATCCATCTGTCTATCTACGCTTTTGAACTGAAATGAAAAAAAAAAACAGATTGGGGGGGAGGAATCTGTTATTGGAACTTTTTGGTAAAGTGCTGATTTTGTAAGGAAGATTTTCAAGTATTATTTGTAATCAATTATACATTTGAATATCCAAATTCATAGAAAAAAGTCCTTCTGCCCCCCTCAAATCTTCCTTCTTATCCCCAGAGGCAGGCACTATTTATTTGGACACGTGTCTAAACCGTCTTCTAGATAAAGGTACCAGTTGTGGATGCGCGCACGTGTGCACCGATCCAGCAGTGCACACGTACATGGATAGATGAGTGTGTAAACACCCTCGGATGTGCCTGCACTTGCCTGTGAGCATGTCCAGTGTGTCTGTGTAAAAGTGAGCAGCCAGCACATGCCGGCACGTGCAGGTGGGCCGGGCACCCCGTGCCGGAAGCTCCCAGGGCAGGCCAGGGTCTCTGGGCTGAGAAGGCGTCGGATCTCCCGAGACGCACAGGGACCCCCGCGAGCGCCACGGAGGGCAGGGCTCCTTCGCTGGCTGTTTCCGAGCAGGCAGGGACGCCCCAGGTCCTCGCAGCAGCCTGGCCTGCCTCCAAGTGCGGGTCCAGCAAGAGTCGTCAGCGATCCAGAGCCTGGCATGTGGGAGTGGGCGGGAGCCGTCCCCGGGCCAGGCGCTGCGCCAGGGGTGGAAGGCTGCAGGCTCGGCCCGGCTGCCCACCTCGCCTCCCCGGGCATCTGAGCTTCTGGTTGACGCTTTGTTTTCTTGGAACTTATCCCCCACCAGCTGCATGAGAAATGGCGCCCGGGCAACACGAGTGTTCAGACCGCGTGTCTGACGATGCTCTCCCCCTAGGCTGACCCTCGATGGGTAACTTCACTGGGGGTCGAGTTCGTGTTAGAAATTAATCTCTTTCAGAATCAGGAAGGTGTTTCTCCACTGCCTTCCCACTACTGGGCGTTTCCTCTGAGACCCCAAAGCTTCAGGGGCGCTCATCCTTTTTGCTGAAACACCGGGCACCCGCTGCTGCCCCTGTGCTCCCACGGCTCACTGGTGCTCGTCCCCCGTGGTCCCATCTTCACCTGTTAGCGGGGCCCCTGGCTCCCTCGCCAGTGCAGGGCTGACTGGCCTGGGGAAATTTTCTGCGATTATTTGTTGTTCGTTTCTCCATGCTCTTTTCCCTCTTCTGTGACGCCTCTAATTTGGATGTTGAAACTTCTGGACTGATCTGGTAATATTCTAGGATTTTCTCTCCCATGTTCCATCTTTTTGTGATTTTCTTTTAATCTTTCAAATTTTCTGGTGAGTTTTTCATTTCTGGAGCAGTAAACATCACATTTTCTCCCCGAGTTGTTCTTCCTTCTAAATGTTCCTTTTCTGTGTTGTACTGTTCTTGGTTCATGGATGCAGTGCCTCTCACTATCTCTAAGGATGCTAATGACAGACCGACTTTTCTTCCGTGAGCATAATTTCTGCCCCTTCCAAGTTGGGTTTTCCTCCTTGTACTTTTGAATTTTATTTTCATGCCCGAGGCCCCCTTAGGTGCCATTCCGTCTTGGTTGTCTGGTCACGATTAAACCAGGGGACAGAGAAGCTGCTGGGAAGCTCGGGGTGGGGGGTGGCCTTGTTGAATGTGGACTTGACTGTGGGTTGTCTGCCTGGCCACTGGCAGGAAGCACCTGGTATCTGCCTTCTGTTCTCCAGGGGCTGGTGGGCACAAAGTGCTCTAACTGCTTGTATCTACGGGCCCAAATGGGGAGGGGGCAGTGCCAGGAGCCCTGCACTCTCTAGAACCTGGTGCCTTAACCATCAGGGCACCTGCAGGGCAAGGTCAGGCTGTGCCCCCAGGCAGAAGCCAGGAAGGGATCTCACGCGTGACGTTAGCTCCCCAGGTCCCCAGCTCGTGGCTGGCAGTGTTATGCCCGGAGACTTGGGAGAGCCCCACACACGCATCCCTCAGGTGGTCCCAGCTCTGGCCATGCTGCCTGGGGATTCCGTCACGTCTCCCAGATCCATCACCCTTAATCCGACTTCCCTCCATCTCCCCGAATTGTATTGCCAGTTTACTCCCTTCTGGACATCAGAGCCCTCTGCATTTATTTGTTTTAACAAGATTCCCTTTCCTGGTATTTGGTGCATTTTCCCAAGGGAATGAGAGATGAGATGACATGTTTTCAACCAATCCTCCGCTGTGAGGACTCCTTTCCAATTTAGAGTTTTACATACAACTGTTAACACACCCGCAGCTGACTCTGGTGCAGGTAGAGATAATATTCAAATGTTATACAGACAAAGCTGGACTTTCTTGACCACCGTTTCTTGAAACATTCACCCCCCCTTACACTAGAGCACACGGCTGCCATTGTTTTAAGTAGGTTCTCAAATCTCTTCAGGTTAATTAGGATCCACTCCCCGTTCACTGCCCGTAGCACGTTCGTACACCAGCATCCTCAAACACACACACTCACACACCCACTTGCTCATCCATACGTGTGCTTCCTCACACTTGCACACACCCACAGAGACATTGGGCACATGTGTGCACACACGCACATGCTCGTGGGTGCTCACACGCATGCACACGCATGCACACACTTGAAGACATGTGCACACACACTCTTCCTGACACCTCTGAGTGAAGATGGGGGACCAGGAACGGCGTTGGAAGCTGGCACCACACGGCTGTGCGCTGCTCTGGGTCTCTGATCTCTAGTCGGCTTTTTCAAGCGTGAAAACCGCTGTGCTGCAAGAGCTCCGTGTGAGTGGACTACTGATTAGTTGTTCTCACATTAGCCGTTAATTTGGCTCAAAAGTCTGTGGAAATTCTCCTAGTATTTTCGACATCGAAGGCATTTGAAACAGCATAGCGTATTTGAGCAAGTTCAGTACTTTCTCAGTGTTGAAGCAGCCACTTTGCCGGACAGACCGAAGATGAACGCACACACGCACGCACGCACGCACACGTGAAAAGTGAAGGTTAAGACAGTTTCTTCTGATGAGACAAACCTGAGAATTCATGTTGCTAGATGTGTAGACACATTTTTGCTTCCAGTCATGATTAGATATAGTATCTCTTGTTTCTCCTTAGGTCAGAGAGAAGAAGACACAAGACAAAAGGAATGGGAAACTTTAATTATCTCACACAGTCCAGGAGGAAGAAAGTGTCTGTGGCTAAGCTGGCAGGAAGCTGGTGAAAACCGTGGACTCTCCGCCCAGACAGGGCTTGCGATTCTCCGCTGCCCGGGAGACACACAGTGAGGCGGTGCCTGTACAGCTCAAGGTAACGATTCGGGACGAGTTGAAAGAGGCACTTTGGTGAAGGTGAAGATGCGTGATTAAAAAGTAATTTAAAATAGTTAAGACCATGAAGACTGTTTGGACGGAAAGTTGGGGAAAATTGAGTTTTAGTCCCAGAATCTGCTTTTAATTAGTTCTGTACCTTAGGGGATTAACTCATCCTTCCAATGCCTTGGCTTCCTTGTCTAAAACACAGAGGCCAGTGTATATAATCCCGAGTCTCTCATGGCTCCAAAATCTCCACGTGAAGATTCCAGCCAGGACAGTGCTTCGCAAACGTCAACTGCAAACACGGAGGCCCCGGGTTGAAGTCACCGCATAGGGAAACGTGGCACTGTGGGTCCCCACACCAGGCTCTTCACACACCCAAGATCTTCTGGAATGAAAGAGAGGTGGTCCAGCTTCACATTTCCTAATTTCTGGAAGAGAGGAAGATGGAGAAGCACCATGATGGCCACCCACCCCGTCCCCAAATGCGGGATCAAAGTGTGGGCTTTGGCAGTGCCTGCACGTGAGGTCAGGGGACCTTCTCACTCGGCCGACCCCCTCTGCAGCTGGGACATGAAGTCCAGCCCACACGTAAATCCAGTACTTACCACAAGGTGTAACAGGCACCAGCAGGCCCTCTGGTTGTAGGAAATAGTAACCACTTGTACTGGTATAAAAGAAATGGCAGCATTCATCACAAGGCTGTGGGGCAGCTGGTGACACCGGTGGGGCTGGGGCAGCTGGCCCTGCACACGTGACTGCTCTGCTCTCCTGGTGCCATGTGGATGGAGCCAGGTGGAAGGAGCCACTCCGTAGCTCCCAGCCCACTTTTCAGCTCTGACTCCAGTTCGCAGC
This sequence comes from Cryptoprocta ferox, assembly GCA_028646485.1. Taxonomy (NCBI): domain Eukaryota; kingdom Metazoa; phylum Chordata; class Mammalia; order Carnivora; family Eupleridae; genus Cryptoprocta; species Cryptoprocta ferox. Next base: position 810,434 of record CM053577.1, on the reverse strand, counting down.
CTCCAGGACACACCATCTGATGGGAAGCCTTCTAGGTCAGATGCTTATAGCCTGGGGTGCGGGAGAGCCTGACATCATCAGTCGGCGACCATCCTGCCTCCAGACGGGACATTCCCAAACGTCTCCGCTCGCGCGGCCCCTCGTGGAGTGAGGAACAGACGGTATCTCACTCCTAACGGGGAGACTGAGAATTGTTCTTTCCTGAAAAGTATTTCTTCTTTAAAAAGTATTTTTCTTTCCCCCAGGAAATCAGAGTGATAAGCAGCAGAAACAATACATCTAAAAATAGTCCTGTATGTGAATCTTTATCCACGACGTTTAAAGTAACCATTCCAAAAATGTGTTATCTGTTTGAGAAACATATTTTGCGTTTTCACTTTTAAGTCAAGCCTGTAGTGAAAGATTAGATGCCACACTACTCGGGGCGCCTGAGCGGCTCAGTCGGTTGAGCGTCCAACTCTCGACCTCAGCTCAGGTCATGACCTTGCAGTTCATGAGATCGAGCCCCATGTCAGGCTCTGTGCTGACAGTGTGGAGCCTGATTGTGATTCTCTCTCTCTCTCTCTCTCTCTCTCTCTCTCTCTCTCTCTCTCTCAAAATAAACATTTAAAAAACAAAAAAGGTGTCACCTGCTTGGAGTAGGGTGACACATGTGACCTTGGGGCAGGCTGAGACCCGGTTTCCAGCTGGGCTTGGAGTCATATTTTCGAGGCTGAACCATAACAGTGACATCTGCACAGCAGCCTGGACTCCAGAACGTGCAGGCAGGTGCCCCTGGGTCGGCGATCTGAAAACGACAGAAATGGGACAAGAACAGATGCCTTCACTTGGGTGTCAGGCAGTGGTGACCCGAGGGCCCCAGGACATTGTGTGAGAAGTCGGGGGCCCAAGTCCGCCAGCAGGCCGCAGGGCGCACACGTGGGAGGGAGTGGCGTGGAAGGTCAGGGCCAAGCAGGGAGAAAAACAGCAGGACTTTGGGGAGAAGCCGCACCGGCTGAGAGAATGTTCCGGAGAAGAAATAGAAGTGCTTGTGTCTGCAGGAGTCCCGGGGATGGACACGGGGGCAAACCTCGCTCCTTTGTCAAGCATCCAACTTAGAGGACTGGCCGTTAGCTCTGGAACCTTCCAGAATACACCGGCGCTTCCTCTCCTGAACTTTGTTGTTCTCTCCTCCTGCAAAGGCTCCCACGTGGTCCTCACGATGGTGCACAAGCCAACCAGACGGTGTGGGCACCTCCAGGCCCGCTGCCCCCCGGTCCCCTGGCGCCCCGGCCCCCCGACCTCCTGACCCCCGCCCCCCGCCCCCCAGGAACTTCTTTGCAACAAAGCCTTCTCCACGCCGTGCTGTGGCTCCCCTGCCTCTGTGCTCACTCGCCCGTGACCTTGTCGGGGGCCTGGATGCGTTCCTAGTATGTCCCTGTGCTTCCTGACCTGTGGCGTTAATCTCATGAACGTCTGGTTGAACGACTAAAATCAGTTACCCTTGTCCGCTGTGGTCTGGTCTAACCAAGCACGTGGCCTTCGTGTTCGCAGTGGTTTGTTTCAGCGAGTCCACTTTCTCCTGCCTTTTCCCCCAGAAGCACCACGCTCCCCAGTGAAGGAAACGTGAAGACCTGGCGCCTTACTGTAGTCAAGCGCTCGGAGGAATAAACAATTTATTCATTGAGTGCGGTGAGCGGGTGGTTGAATCGCCCGTGTTCTCAACTCACGTAGACATCAGGGCCTCATTTAGTACCTCATTACCTCCTTCCGGAAAGACCCAACTTCACAAGACTTTCGGAAGAATGCATAACAGGAACTGCAGGATTCAGGGGGAAACAGGGAAGAAATTTACAGACGCTTGACGATTCTCCACTGAAAATCTATCCTTCCCCCAAATTCCTCCTGTGCCCGGGCTGCTAGGCCTCTCTGCTCCCCTCCCCTCCTCTGGAGGAGGACCCCTGGGGAGGCCTGGGGAGGCCACAGGGAGGCCTGTGGACCACAGTGTGCAGACCGCAGTGTAAACACACCCCACCCTCCTGACGCAAGGCCTTGGGGAGTTTGCTCTCCCGTCCCCACAGGTGTGCGCTGGGCACTTGCAAACAGCCAGGCCACCCTTGCAGATGTCACGCCAGACCCCACAGCGCCTGGGCAGGACAGGCTCGCTCTCGTAGATCGGCCGTCAGACGAAGTCTGAACGTGTGGGGCCGGCATCCCCAGGGTGGGCGGCTGTGGGGGCCCAGGGCCGTCACAGTGTGAGTCCTGGGGCCCGTGAACACGTGAGGTTATGTGGCCAGAGGGAAGGCTGCAGCCAGAACTCGGGCTGGCAATGAGCCGACCTGGATTGTCCTCGGGTTTCTAACTGGCGGACGTCGAAGGGCAGGACAGGTGAGTGAGATGCCCTGTGCGGGGCCCTTGGGGGGAGGGGTGGCAGGGGCCAAGGTCGAAGCCTCCAGGGGCCGGAACAGCAGCGGCAGTGGGTCCTGTGCGCGGCCTGGACCGGAGGGAGCACGACCTAGCGCCTCCGAAAGGCACGCGGCCCACGGGCGGCTCCCTGCACGGACACCTCCCCATAGCCGATTCCCGACAGCGGCAACAGCAAACTCACACAGCACTTGGCAAGACTTGCTGAATGTGCTTAAGCCTAAAGCAAAAACTAAGACCAAGAAAGCACTAGAAAATCATCTAATTTTTGTAAAATGTCAGTGGGAAGGGTGAGCCAGGGAAGAGAAGGCGGGAAGTGCAGGGGGTAGCAGGGTGCACGGGCAGGCCCTTCCCAGCCTGGGGCCCCAGACAGAGAGAGAGGAGGGAGGGGGGAGGGAGGAAGGAGGGAGGGGGAGGGAGGGAGAAGGAGGCAGGAGAGAAGAAGTAATGAGGGAGGAAGGAAGAGAGGAGGGGAGAAGGGGAGGAGCGGTGGAGCTGCTCTCACACAAGGTTCCCCTGCATGTGCCTCCCACCCAAAGTCAACACGGGAGGGGACCCTGGCCACTCAGCGGAGCTGACAGCACACGACGTCCTCAGACACCTGGGACGGGACGGTCTGTCAGGCGGGCGGTGACTGTACCCCGGGGTCAGGGAGCCCCTGTGTTCCCTGTGTTTTTGCTGCACTCGGAGCCCAGGGCGGCTGCTCAGACAGCACACCCGGGGACGATTATATGCGGGGCCGCACATGACCGGCCAGGACAGGTGTCTCCAGGGCTCTCGGGGTCCACGGGCCCCTCCTTGCGGGTACGTGCCGCCTGGGCTGCCCTAGTGTAAGCCAGCAGTTCCTGATCCCAAGGGTAAGCCGAGATCTCTTGTCTCCGACGTTCTTGCGCCAGTGATGGTGGTGAACACGCCCCGTGTCCATGGCACACGTGCTAGTTCACGGGGCCAGCTGACTCCCACCCACTCGCGGGCGGTTCCCCATTTGTGACATCGGGGCAGCGGGTAAGGAACGCGAGTTTTCCCCGCGTGTCCCTTTCGCACTTATGAGCTGCATTGCTCGGAGGTGATTGAGATTGAAGGTTCGGGGCCCAGACAAAATTTGGCTCTATCCGCGGCCACGTCTGTGGCTGTGTCCACAGGTGGGGGTGGGCTCTAAGGCTCCTTCTGGGGGCTGAAGACTCTGTGTGCCCTCCTCCCGGGACCCAACCCACTGGGCAGGCGGCACCTGCAGGCCTGAGCCCGCACCCCACACGCCAGAACGAAGCCGCCGCACACTCCTGATGGCCGTGCCTTCGAGCGCGTGTCCTGGCGCATCACCTGGGCTTCTGTCCAGGCGGCGCCCTCGCCCTTGATGGTTCATGTGTTTTCACGTAAGAACTTGGGGTTTGCGTGTCTTCTGGCCTAAACCCCTCCTGCCACACAACCAGAGGTTAGCTCATGTTCCGCCACTTTGGTTGTAGTTTTCTAACACTCACACTTTAAGTCCTGTGAAATTTAGTCTCAACGGAAGGTCTAAGGAAGGATCCTAATTTTATTTCATCAACTCCTGAGCTATTTCCTGACACTCGTCAAATACGACTTGTAAAAATAAGCCCTTCTTGACTCGCTGGTTGGAGGTACGGCTTCAGCTCTGCACCGGGTTCCTTCCTGCATGTCCTTGCGTGGATCTCTAACCCATTATTCTGTTCCCTCAGACACGTTTTTGGGCAGAACCTCACTGTTTTTGTTAAGCACCCTTGTTTCAACACCTGCATGTGTGACATGGCCTCAGACCCGTCCATTTCAGGTTGCTTCTGAACATTACAGAATGTAGAAACCAGCTTAGTGTTTTCATCATCGCCTGAAAATCCACCTGAGCTCTTGCTTGAACTAAACACAGAAGTGACAGTTTCCTTTAAAACAACGTAAATCCCGAAACACTTCGTAATGTCTTTACCCTTTATTCGAACTCCCTGGGGAGGTGTTTATAATCTCCCCAGGGAGGGCCTTGCATCTGCTGGAGGGTTAATCCCGAGTGTTTCCCATCACTCTTGTGGATACAACAGCTCCCAGTGTGTTTTATGCTTACGTGACTCTGTGCAGGTTTGCAAAGTCACGGCTCCGTCCTTCTTGTCTCCTGCGAGCGCATCCCACGTGCTGGCCTTGTCGCCCTCCCTGACCCGGTCCTGCCCTGCCGAGCTCCTGGCCTCCGTGGCAGCGGCCGCGTCACCTGCTGGGTTCCGACTGATGTCCTCCGTCAAGGTGGCAGATTAGCTTTAGAATGTTAATGCATTATGGTTTCAAGTTTTTGGCTACTGTCAAGGCCATCACTGGCTGTGAATTATGCTAATATGTTTTCTAACACTGAACACCTTTTCTCCCTGGAATGAAGTCAGCATGTTGTAATGTAGCAATACTTTTAAATAAGCTGGCTTTATTAACATCTCCTGTCTCCACAGTCTCCAATGTGATTGCTACCATCAGGTTTTGGTAACTGGGTAACACATCACGAAATGGATAGTTTATTTTTTTTTTTACATTTTCTAGATGCTAGGAGTGCTCAATAGCGTGAATATTTACTATTTCCAAAGAGCGTACTAGAATTATAGTCACAAGACCATCTGAGCCAAATGTCACTCTTGTGAGTGATTTTATTACGTCAATTGTGTTTTTGTTGTTGTTATTCCGTTTTATTTTTTTCAGCTGTTTCAAATGTATAGAGGATTTTAATATTCCATGTTAATTCAAATATTTATCTAGTTTTAGAGTTGTTTAAAATAGAAAGGTAAACTGGTGGCTACCCGGTCATGGCCAAGAATAAAAATCTCTCACTCGTATTTTTAGGCAAAGGGATGGTGCACGGCTCTGGGGTGTATGTTAGGCCCCAGGAGGTCCCGTCAGTCAAGTTTTTAAGGTAATTTCCCCGTTCAAATACCTTCACTTCCACTTCCCGTTATGTCACCAACAGTGGAAAATTCTCTCTTCTGGGAATTTTTACTCGAGAAAATCTAGGTTTTCTGAGTGGACGCGGGTTGCCGGGTCCTGCCATGGCCCCCACACCCGAGCCCCTCACCGGCGGCAGCGCTGTGGCCGGCCGCCCCTCCCCAGACCCGGCCACGCTGTTCCCTGATCTTCTGGACGTCGCTGTCACACAGGCCAGCCAGATTTCTGTGATCTGCTTTTAATTAGTGTGTTTTCCATCAGAATGTTGAGAACGTTTTTTTTCTTCTTTTAAAATGTTTTGCTCGAATATGTTTTGCTGTAAGGGTTCTTTCATTAATCTCAGAGAAATTCTTTCTCCATCCAAGAATGAGCATGCGCACATGTGCACACACACACACATGCTCACATGTGTGCACACACATGTGCACACAAACATGTGCACACACTTACTCACATACACGCATGCACACATGCTCACACTTGTGCCTGTGCATGGACCCTCACACACATGTGCACACGTGCACCCCTGCTCACGTGGGCACACACATGTCCGAGCTCCCACACGCACACACACATGTGCACACACGCTCACCCGTGCACACACGAGCACACACATGTCCGAGGCCCCACATGCACACACACATGTGCACACACTCTCACATGTGCACACATGAGCACACACATGTCCGAGGCCCCCCACGCACACACACACCCAAGCCCCCGCATTCACACACATGCCCAAGCCCCCGCACGCACGCACGCTCCCCTGTCCAGCACGGCGCCCAGGTCTGGCTCAGCACCCCACCCCCGGCACCCCACGGCCGCCCTGGCAAAGCCCTTACTGCCTGAGGCCCTGGGTGTCGCTCATCGTGCTGGGGCCGCCGGCCTGCCCCTGCGCCGCAGGCCCGGCCGTGCTCGCCCCCTTCCCTGCCGGGTTGCACCGCGTGCGCCTCTCATCTTCACCCGACTCGTCTTCTTACAGCTTATTCGTAGTTTAAAAGAGTTTCTTGAAATCACTTTCTGCATTTTGGAGAACGTCTAAATCATACTCTCTCTTTGCCTTCTTAAATATCGTAGCTGTAAAACTATTTTACATTCTTATTAGATGATTTTATACAGGCTCCAAATACTACTGTTTTCTCCTCTTTATTCCATCATTGAAAAGGTAGTTTTTTGTAACTCGTCTGTCACAGCATGATACAGTGAATTTCTCTGGATCTTTCCATCCTTGAATTTAATGGCTACAATCTTTTTTCAAACATAACAGGATAGAAGGTAAGGTGTGCAGCTCCTAGTCTTTATAATTCCGCCCTGTGCCCAGCATGAGACACTCTCCATAACTTTTAGCTCACTTTGTGCATTGAAACCACCTTTCCCAGGATGTCTGCCCGGAGGCCTTCCACCAGCTGGCCCCTGTGACCTGACCTCTCAGAAAACGCGGGCCCCAGGGCCCTCCACCTGCCTTCCTCTCTCCCAGGAGCCCCTCCGAGGATGCGGGCTTGAGAAAGAAACGTGGTGTTGAGCTTATGTGGACTGAGTACATGACTGAACCCGGGTAAGGCCTCCATGTAAACTCCTAAGATCTGGTGGGCAGGTGGGGGGACCCCATATGTCTCACTGCCACCAAGACAAAGCCAGTGCCTCAGGTCCCTTGCTGATCCAGCCCACCACTTGCCAGTGAGTGTCCTGCCTCTGTCCGTGGGCTTTCCCTGCCTCCCAGCTGCGGGGCCCACATGGATGGTGTGTGCACATGGCCAAGTCCCAAAGCCACAGACACATGAACGTGCAAGGGTCAGGCCGCAGGGGTCGCTCCCATACAAATTCCTACTAAGTATCTGACGTTTTGATCTTAGATTCCCGCTGCCCCCCTGGTGTCTGGTCATGGGAAGGGCGCCTGATGGAAATGCCCACTCGTATGCCCAACAAAGGAACCAGTCCAGCTGCTGGGCATATGGGCGGCCGCCGTCAGGATTGCCATCGGTCTCACCCCCCCCCCCCCAGGGAAGGGATTGGAGGCCCGAACGAACGCCGTACATTAGGGATGGGAAAGCTGGCATTAGCACTCTCAGCTCTCTGGGTATCACCGGTGTTGATCCATAAATCTGTGCTCACACCACCGGTGACACAGGCACAGGGGTTCAATGTGCACACACCACTGGTGACACGGGCACGGAGGTTCGATCCTTGCACATACCATCAGTGACATAGGCATGGGGGTTTGATCTGTGCACACCCCACCGGTGACACGGGCATGGGGGTTCTATGTCGATCACGCCACACACACAGCCTGTCTAACTCTGACCGGAAGCATCCTGGAAATGCCATCAGGGCCATCGGGGCTGGACTCAGGTCTGGGAAGTGTTTGCATGGCTTATCCCAGGTGACAGACATTTGAGCACTCAGAACAGTGCCCAACTGAGTCAGCGATATGGTATGGAAACCACTGGAATGTGCAGTCATTCAGACACATTAGGGGACAGTGACTGGCCCGGCATGGACTGGTCTCCCTGCCCAAGTGTGTCTTGGTGGCCCCTGGTGAGACCCAGTGGTTGTGACACAAATCTTTGCTGTGGCTCCCCCCCCCCCGGGGGTTGGTCTCATGTACCCAGGGCACAGTTGAGAACCTGCCCAAGGTAACAGTTGTCAGCCTCCCCTCAAGGCCAGGGGGGCCCCCTGTCTTCCACCCACAGGCTCCTTCTCCCTCCACTGCCCCGGAGGAAGTTAGAGCGCACAGGAGCCCTGGACAGGAGCCGGCAAAGCCCGTCCTCACAGAACACCGAGCGTCTCTAATGAGAAGAGCTGTCCTCAGAAGAGGGTGGTCTCAGACATTATCACCTGTGCAGTTATCCAGAGAGTGTGTGCTCACACCTGATGAGCCTGCAGATATATCATCTTTACTAAAACACATAGGACGCGAGTGAGTGCCCTGAGCGATCTGACCCCCAACCTAGGGGATTCAATACATAAATCGATGGGTCAGACCACGGGGTTCCTGGTGAAGAGCTGTCACCGATTTGGGGAATCACAGTCTAAATCTGTGTTTTCTTTTTCCTGTGCCTGTGTTGTGGCCTCTCCCTCCTATGCAGCCAGACGAGCCAGCTCCATGCTGGTGACACGTCTTGCTGAGCCCTGGGGACCCGTGTCAGAAGGGGGCGAGCAAGACTATTAGAGCAGGTCAGGAGGGGCAGAGTGCTGGAGGAGGTCGTTGAGAGGCGGTGACCACTGGCTGACCCGTGAGCTGGACCCCAGCCATCACCCCCTCCCCTGTCTGCGGATGTGAGTCCGGTGCTGGTCCCCCCGCCGAAGCTGCCTCAAGGACACAGCCTTGCAATGGAGGTGACGGAGCCCAATCACAGCCTCTTTATACATTTCAGATCCGGCGGGCGGGCAGAGGTCTACTCTTCTCGCTGTCACCCGAGGGTTGTGTGTAAGTTCCCCTCGCTCATCAAACTCGCCGCCTGCGCTGGGGGAGGGGCCCTGTCCCTCTTCACCTCCCTGTGCACTGCGTGCCTGGGCCACGGTCGGATCTCACCCGGGAAGCTCGGGAGCAGGCGGGGGACCCGCTCCTTCTGTGTCCCTGGGCCCTGTCACTGCGGTGTCCTGATACTAGATTTTCTATTCATCAGAATGTGTGATTTCGAGAATTTCGGTCTTCCCTTGTACCTGTTGGGACGTCACATTGTTTGCTCAGAACAGTTCTCACTCCAGACACTTGTACTTCTGCCTTGAATGCACTTTTGATATAAATATGCTTTCTGAGGAATAAATAGGATTGGAATTACATATGTAAATTGTATGTGTTTTTATTCTAGGAAGAACTCCAAGCAATGGTAAAAAATCATTCACATAATTTTAGAAGTGAGTTGTTTTCATTTATTCATATGTGATCACATGTAAAAAAATATGCTGAAGGCGTACTTGACTTAGGTACGGTGGCAAACACAAGTGTTCTCAGACATTCTGCTGGATTAAAAACAGAAGGCAGTGTGTTTAAAGATTTTATTTAGTCAGACTACACGACAGTTGATATGAATAAAATAAGTTGCAATAATATCATGGAACAGAGGGAGAAAAATTGCTTGAAGTAGTGGTAACTTCATTGGATTAAGGCCTTTGCCCCGTACATTCTTTAACAAAGCCATGCATTTCAGCAACAGGGGTAGCTGTTAGTGACTGCTGAGTATTTACCTAAAAATACAAAAGCACTGATTCAAAAGGATACATACACCTGCATGTTTATCACAGCACTGTCTACAATCTTCAAATGATGGAAGGAGCCCAAATGTCCATCGACTGATGAACGGATAGAGAAGATGTGGCATACGTACACAGTGGAGTATTAGCCGTCAGAAAGAATGAAGTCTTGCCACTTGCAATGACATGGATGGGGCTACAGAGTATTATTCTAACGGAAACAAGTCAGTCAATGAAAGAAAAATACCATATGATTTCACTCATATATGGAATTTGAGAAACAAAACAAGTGAGCAAAGAAACAAAGAGAGAGGTAAACCAAGGACCAGACTCTTAACTATGGAGAGCAAACTGATGGTCACCAGTGGGGAGGTGGGTACGGATGGGGATTAAAGAGTTCATTTATCACGATGAAAAATAAAGTAACATGAAATTATTTTACAAAGGACCTTTATGTGCACAGGATCCTTCTTTACCCTCATCCCTTATCCCACTGTGTGAACTTGGCAGTGCACGAGGGCACCAGCCACCTCCTAAGACTTCTGGGGCTGGAAGCGAGGCCCCAGTTCTTCTGAGCTACGGCCTGGAAAAATCTGGTCTCCTTATGCTTTTTCCATGTGGTTAGTGCAGCTCACTCGGCTCCAACGCTCGGGCCAGCACATCTCCCCTGGCGGCCTTAAAAGTTTTATAAAGTGGAAAATATTTTGCTCCCTTGGACTAAGTAGCAACAAGGAAAGACGCTGCTGTTATCTTTGGGTGCTGTCTTTATTTCTCTGCACACGGTACCCCGTGAAATCAGTGTGAATGTGGGGGGCTACGATTTGCAATTTGACCATGTAAAAATAGAAATGCACGTGCATTGCTTTATTAATATTTTGAGTAAACTATCTTCTCACTGTTGTTGTCATGATGCCTATTTCTCTGCATTTCATCAGCTTCTCCAAATTGTGGCAGTGTTTTTCATAGAAGTAAGAAACAGAAAAACAGTTCAGAGTTTCCTCCTGCCGAGAAACCTAGGACTGAAAGCAGCTGAGGAGAGGAAGCCGGGCCTCCTGCACGCGTCCCCACCAGCACCAAACACGGGAACACAACAACAGCTCTTCCCACCAAAGCTCGTGGGTACTGAGGTCTCTCCTTTCTGCCCCACACGGCTGAGCGCACACGGGAGAGCTGCGCGCACCGAGGGTGACGTGGTCCTGACTGATCATGCGCTGGGACTCTAGGATGAAATGCAACTTTCGTCATGTCTGAGTGTTTTCCAACCAAACGAAAACTTGCCAGGGTCACAAAAACTGCCCTGAGCAACTGCCTTTCTTACAGCACGCTGGGCTTTATCTTGTTTAATTTTCCTTAAAAGTATAATCTTATTTTTCCAAAGGTCACTCCCCTGACTTGACAGTGTGTGATGGTGACAGCAGATCAGAGATAATAGGAACAATGACAAATTAACTCAGGTTTTGACTCGGCTTTTATTATTATTTTACTTTAAAGAGCACATATGTTGAGGAAGGGTGTCTGTGACACATAGGTATTTGCAATTGCTTTGCCAGATGACAGCAGGCCGATGTGGAGTGAGACGGATCGAGGTAGGTGGGAAGGAAAATTGTACTAAAAGCAACTTTGCAGGAGACGAGCTTCAAAACTAGAATGTATTTTCTAGGAAACTTTGGAGCCTGGTAAAATAATGAACAGTAGAGAACTTGAAAATGTATATGTATATTTCCATCCAATCTTATGACACTTTGTTCAAGTAATACTTAGGTTTATATCCCAAAATAATTTTTATGAGAGGCATTTTGTCCAGGTCCATATGTCCAGTGTAAGTGGACCACAAGCAATTTTTTCGGGAAGGTGAGCGCAGGACACTGAAATAATTCAGCCAATAAAATTCCATCTCATATAGCCCAGCTTCGGGGAGGCCAAAATATACAAATAAATAAGTGTCCCAAACTTCTAAAAGTTGATTTTAATATTTCTAAAACAAATACATACCACTCAGAACTTCTAGACAGTGTCTTCAGTTGTTTATCAGTGTTATGAGGAAGATCAGACTCCCATTTCAGTAAATATAATCTAATTATTAATTATTAACCAGGATATAAAATACATTCTTGGTGTTTATTCTCTGAGCTTCACCTAACATAAGCCTTCTGTATAAATTGGGGGGAGGGGGTTAGTTTTGTCTTACGAAGTACGCCTAAGGTGTCCGCGCTCAGACTTTCCCACACCACCCGGCGGATTCTTGCGCGAAGCATGTCAGCTCACCGTGTGCCTGAGGGAAACACTCCGAGAGCCCTGGTTTTCCAGTACTGGACGCCTAGTTGTCCCGCATTGCTTGGTGGAAGCAGAGAGGCAGGCTGGCTCTTCCTCAGTTCTAACCCTGAGCAGCGCAGTCAGCAGCCTTGCGGACTGGACACAGGTGGATGCATGCGGATGCAGACAGATGGAGACCAGCCGCAGGCAAACGCAGACGGACGCAGAGAAGCCACCCTGCAGCAGCTCCCATGCCCTTCCTAAGTGTACCTGGAATATTCTCCAGGGCACGTCCCAGGCCAGCTAACAAACCAACTCCTACTAAACCAAACAAGGTTAAATCATCCCGAGTATCTTGTCCAAGCACAAGGGATAACACCGGGAAGCTGCGGAACTCACAAACACATTGACATTAAAGAACACGTGTTTCTGAAGAACCATTGAATCAAAGAAGAAATCGAAAGGAAAATTAGAAAATATCTTGAAACAAACAAAAATGAACTCACAACACACCAAAACTTACAGGGTGCAGCCAAAGGAGTGCCAAGAAGAGAGTTTATAATGATAAATGCTCATTACCAAAGAAGAAAAATTGAATAAATAACCTAAGTTTATACCTCAAAGAAGTAGAAACAAAAGAACTAAGCCTTAAGTCAGCAGAAGGAAGGGAATAATGAAGATCAGAGCAGAAATAAATGAAATACATGATAGAAAACCAAAAGAAAAAATAAAAGTTTTTTTTAAAGATAAACAAAACTGGTAAGCCCTCAGTTTGACTAGCCAAGAAAAGAAAACTCGCAGAGATAGAATGATCCTAAAATTCAAATGAAACCACAGAAAAAACCCACCAAAAACAAACAAACAAAAAAAAACAAAGAGCCAAAGCAACTTAGAGCATTAAACTTCCTGACTTCAAAACTTGCACAAAACTAGAGTAATCAAAACAGTGTGGCGTTTTGTGAACAGGCACGCAGGCTGGCGGATGAGAGCAGAGACCCCGTAAACCTGGGTTTACTGTGCAGTCGGCTAATGTCCAGCGAAGGTGCCGACAACATGCCGGGGTAGGGGCGGGGGAAGCGGACACCTTGTCAGTCTGACACTCTGAAAACTGGACATCCAAACCCAGAAGGAAGAAATTAGACCTTTTATTACCATACGAAAAATCAACTCAAGATACATTAAGTACTTGAATGTAAGACCTGAAACCATAAAACACCTAAGAGAAAACATGAGGGAAAGACCTCTTGATGGGTCTTGGAGATGATTTCTTGGATATGACACCAAAGGCACAGGCAACGGAAGCAAAAGTAGACAATGGACCACATCGCACCAGAACACTGCACAGCAGAGAAAATCAACAACAAAATGAAAAGGCAACCGACTGAATGGGAGAAAATATTTGCAAACCATGTACCTGATAAGGTTTAATATCTAAAATGCATGGGAAACTCCCACAATGCAATAGCAAAAAAGAAACTTACAAAATAAGCAAAAGATTGAATGGATGTTCCTCCTAAAAAAGACATACAGAACGCCAACAGGTATATGAAAAAGTGTCCAATGTCACTAATCGCCAGGGAGATGGAAATCAACCCACAGTGAACTATAACTTCACGCCAATTAGGATGGCTGTTACTTAAAAAAAAAAGTGACAAGTGTCAGTGAGGATGTGGAGAAGAAGGACCGTGTCACACTGTTGGTGGGAAGGCAGACTGGTTCGGTCGCTGTGGAAGACAGTATGGTGGCTCCTCACAAAGTTAAAGATAAAACTACCGTATGATCCCGAAACCCCACTTCATATTTATTTATCCAGAGGTATTGAAATCCCGGGCTTGAAACGACGTCCACACTCTTGGTTCGTGGCAGCATCATTCACAAGAGCCAACCCACGGAAGCCGTGTGCGTCCATCCGTGCACAGGTGGATGGAGAAGACGTAAATACATACGGTAGAATAGCGTTCGGCCCTCACAATGGAGGGGCTGCTGTCATTTGCAACATGGATGGACCCTGAGGACATTACACCAAGTGAAATGACACAGCTTCCCTCCACCTCTTCACCTTCAAACACTCTGCGTCCTTATTTTTAGGATGTGTCTCTTGGAAGCAGCAAACAGGTTTTGCCTTCTTATGAATCTGAGAATTTCCAGCTTTTAATCTGAGTACGAACTCAGAGTATATAGGATACTTTCTTCTTCATTTTCTGCATTTCTTCTTTTGAATGAGTCAGATTTTTAGTCCTTCTACTTTCCATCCATTAAGTGACAGTTATATCTCACACGGACACAGACACGGCTTTCTTTCCGCGGTTCCCCAGGCCCCGCGCACGTCCCAGGCTCCACAGACCTTCCGGCACCTCAGTCCTGTCTCCCACCCACCCCCTGCACCCTCTGTGTACTTGTGTCTAACACTTTAGCTCCACACACGTTTTAAACTCTGAATGACATCCCTTTTATCTGGAACACTCCTCCAGATTTACCACATACGTAATCTTTCTGGTGTGTTTTTTCTTCTACAGGTCATTTTCCCCCTGTCTTCTCCTCCTCCTGAGAAACTCCTTTTGTCGGTTTTTACTCTTCTAAAGCATCTCTGTCCCTGAAGGTCATCTTTATCAGCTGTAGAATTCTGGACAGGCATTTGTCTCCTCTGCGCACCTTGAAGACACCTCCCAGTTTTGTGTTTGTCGTCCTTCCTGGTCATTCTTGTCATAGATCCTTTGAGGATAATCTGAGTCATTTTTTTCTGTCTGCTTTTAAGATTTTCTCTCCATCTTTGGTTTTTGGTGGTTTCACTGTGAAGTGACTGGTGACCTCCCTTCTGCCCACCCTGCTCGAGGGCTGTACACTCAATCTACGGCTTGATGGCATTTATTTTAATTCAGGAAAAATCTCAGCCAGTGTTTCTTGCTTCTAGCTTTGCTATTACTTCATTCTGTCTCCTCTGGTTCTGTAACTTGGTTTGTCTCCTACGTCACAGTGACACAGACACCTACCTGCCCGTTGAGGTTCCCGCTCTCCTGTCTTGGTGCTGGACCCAGGATACTTCCTAAGGACGGATCGACCCTCTCTTGCTGTGTGTGACCTGCTGTTACATCCACCTGCTGAGTGTTAAATGTCAGCTACCCTGGTTCTTAATTCTAGAATGTCCTTTTGACTCTTTATAGATTGCACATATCTGATTGAATTGGCTATATTTTCTCCCACTTCCTTGAACACACTGATTTAAGGTATTATAATGTCTCCAGCTGAGGTCCCCTGGAGATCTGCTTCCACTACTTGGCTTTTAGTCATTTTGCCTCCTTTGATGCTCTGGTGCTTTTTGCTTGAATGCTTGACATCCGTGAGAAAAAGAAGCTCTGGCACATGTTATTTTTGTCTGAAAAGGATTTCATCTTCTCCCTGACCCTCTTCTACATCTTGAGAGGCCCAGCCCACTCCCAGTGCCCCGTTTCTAGTGTGGCCCCCGTGCCCGAGCCTCGGCGCCCCCCGCGATCGGCACAAGCCACTACTTCTGGGTTCTCCTCATGTGAAGAAACAGCCTTTATGTTTTCTTCAGTCCTTTTCAGGTGAATTTTC
Organism: Cryptoprocta ferox; assembly: GCA_028646485.1. NCBI lineage: Eukaryota > Metazoa > Chordata > Mammalia > Carnivora > Eupleridae > Cryptoprocta > Cryptoprocta ferox. The sequence continues at coordinate 795,086 of CM053577.1, read as the reverse complement.
TGAATCGGAAAGCACACCAGCTAGTTAGGGTGACACAAAGATCATATTCTTGTTGGCGATCAAGGATTAGAAGATATAGAAAAACCCCAACCCACAAACAGACTTAAACCAGAAGCCACCCTGGAAATAATCTAATAACTATAAATCCACTAAGATTAAATACAACAAACACCCATGTACCCACCATTCCACATACCTCTACTGACTGTCATTTTGTAATATTGCTTTGGGTTTTTATTTTTGAAAAAAATATTAGAGATGTAACTTAAGTCTCCTTAAGATTTCTCCTCCCTGGAAAGGATAATAAAAATTGTATGTACAAGTACAAATACATTATTAGATACAGATGTAACTTTTGCAAAGATCCTGAAAGAGGAGTACAGCGGAGTACAATTGTGTATTATCTAACTCAGACTGTGAGGAAGTAGAGCACAAAGCAGGCAATTCAGGTGATTTTTGCATGAGAAATATTGAATGGCATTGTGTGTAGGAAATGATTTTCGTGTTTCCTGTTACCGGCTCCGCCGTCGGTAAAAGATCTGGGGAAAATAAAAGTAAATCTAAGACATCATTCTTGTTATTATTTCAGGGACTAATAGGTAGAAAACGTTCGCTCTCTCAGCACAGAACACTGTTCCAGGCCTGAGGTCCAGGCTGTTGGAAGAGAACACGGCACGTGACTCCACACGACAGTGCCCGTGAAAGAGTTGACTGGAGAAAACATGGCAGCTGTGTAGAAAACACAAAAGAGCGTGGAACAGTTTATGCTCGGAGCATGTAAGAAGGCGATCATCAGAAATGACAGAAGAAAGTCGCGGATATGCTAAATCTTATGCTGCGGTGACTCTGGCACCGAACACGACTGGCTCATCATCCAGAAATCCTCTCTGAGCCTCGAGGATGATGGCAGCACAGGGGGCGCGGGAACGTGTGCTCGCCTGGTGGCCTCCGGCACACGACCTCGTCCCGTGCCCTCCTCGCCCTGGCTGTGCGCCTCCTCGGTGACGAGGGCGTGTTGTGAACATGCTGAGAGCTCGCTCCGAGCCCGCGGACGTGCAGGTGCTCAGCGGGGGGCCAGCGGGGCCGTGTCTGCCCCAGGCCTTGCTCTCGTCTCTTGGCACCTGGTGTGTTGCACCCTCCCAAGCTTCACGTCCTCAGGAGCGGAATACTCGCCCCTCACGGGCACCCCTTTCGACACAGCCTGTTCTCCCCTCGTGGGCCTGTGCGTCCGCGTCCCCATCCGTGTGCTGCGCGGGCGCACTCACAGGCCCCATGGCTGCTTCCCGTGAAGATGGCCAGGCACACCCAGGTCCTGCTCGCCGGGCCCACGATGGAGCCACAGTGCAGCCGCACTAGGACCGCCTCCTGCCGGCCACTGCACCTGTGCTGCTGGCCCTCGGCACGCCGCCCGGCACATCTCCAACTGTTTCGTTCTCTTGTTTCTGACCATGAACTCTCCTCGGTATTTATTGCGCACGGCCAACACCCGCCGAGGTACGTGGCTCCGTCCTTCCTCACTCAGGATGGGGTCCCACGGGGTCTCCCCGTCTCCGGGTGGTGACCGTTTTCAGATGCGCTTGTGTATTTCCTTCCTGCCTGTCCCGTGCGTGCTGTCTCTGCTCCACACCAGCCCGGGCAGCGGACACGTCTCCTCTGGGTTCCACACTCCAAGGTCACTCAGAATACACAAGACCGCTGGGCGTGGGGCCAATTTCTGGAAGTCCGGGCCCTGGAATGTTGTCCATCCCACACCCATCGGCCGCCCTGCCCCGAAGACCCTGTGCCTTCCTGCTCGCTCCAGGGGTCCCTCAGCTGCTCTGCAAACTGTCTCACAAGAAAAGGTTTTGGGTCCTTCTCCTAGACCCAGAGGAACGTTAGTGTGTTCATGGTCTGACAAACCAGAGTCACGCACCACGGCCCAGCCACCCGTGTCCCGGCGTCTACTGACACGGAGTCCCACAGTGGCGAGGCGAGCCCACTCTGCATCCCACCGCCTCCTCCCCCAGGGGGTGGCCCCTCTGGCCGAGAAAAGGTCAGGAGGCACCCGGCCAACTTGGCCTCCTTCCTCTGGACAAAGGCAGAAAAACAAAAGCCCATTTCCAGGCAAACGGACCAGCGGCTCCAGAAAACTCCACGTCTTCTGATAAACTGGGGCCAGGCGCACAGAGCCAAGACCTCACTGCCACCCACTTACAGTCGGCTTGCGGGGTGCTGAGCACCCAAGGGAAGTAACCTCGACCTTTTCTCAAATACCAAAAACTCCCGCTTTAAATCTCTGCAGCTACCAAACAGGAGACTGACTCATCATCTCAGGAAAGTCTTAGGGGAAAAATATAAAGCCATTCAGAAAGCATAGCAATTTTGTTTTTATTTTATTTATTAACTCTTAGAGTGGAAAGCCCCAGCCCTTCCGACAGAAGCTGGCAGACGAGGCCTCCCTGTCGCTCCAGCCTTTGTCTCCCAGGATGTCTCCTGAGTGGGCTCGAAGGGCCGAAGCAAATGCTGACAAGCCAGGAAACAAATGTCCAGCCGCTTGAGAAGGTTCAGAGGTGAGTTTGGGACATGGACTGTAACGCGTTCTGAATGCTTCCCACACACACCACCTCTTGGTGACGTGCACGTGCTTTCCGAGGTGCAGGCCGAAGCTCTCCATGAAGGTACTGATAGAGGTTTCAAGGGACAGGTTCTTCGGGGGCCTAGATACCAGGGAGCTGTGTACAAAATACAACAGCTTCCTCGCTGTGTGACGTGCTCCTGACGGGCCGGCACGCAGCACGGAGCCCCGTGGTGAGAGCGTGTGGCGTCTCCCAGACACACCGCCTCGGGGTCCCTTCTCCCGGAAGCATCTCCTGGGCCTGGTGGGACACAGGCCAGGAATCCGCTGAGCCGTGCAGACCGATCCTCCCTCGTTGATTCGGTGCACTTGTTGGCATGAGCTGAGGTCCCCGGGGTGGGCGAGCACGTTCACCCACAGCACCCGTGTCGCCACCCCACGGCCCTGCATTCACGCGGCCGTGGGATGCACGAGGCTGGAAGGAAGCCTGATGTGCTCGTCCAAGAGACTGAGGGGGACTGTCAGGAAAGGCTCCTGCTGGCTCACGGGGCTGGAACGGAGCTGGTGTGGGAGGTGAGCCCGGCACGGGGCCGAGCACGAGCCTGCTTCTGCTGGGCCCCACACCACCTGCGGACTCGGAGAGCAGGACAGATGCAGCAGATCGTGGCGAGGTGACCTAAGCCCTGAAGTTGTGTAATGTGACGTGCTTTGAACGGTCGGTGGGCACGGAGGGTCCAGGCGAGAGAGAAAGTGACTTACAGCTGACAGCTATTGAACCCATGACACTGTGACACCACCAGGGAGCGGGGTGCCCTCCCGAGCCCCAGGACACACACTCGAAGAATATGAACAGAGAAGCGTGTGGGACCACGGCAGGAAGAGCCAAAGGTGCAAGGACAGCGGGAGGGCAGGATGGGTGGAAGGCAAGGGAGGAGCAAACTTCGAGGAAACGGAGGGATGACGAAGGCGGTGTCCAGGAGCGCCCACCATGAGCCACGGCCAGAGCACCCACTGTGTGTGGGCAGCCAGAGCACCCACTGCGTGCCTGTGGTCGTGAACAGCATGCCTGCGGCCAGGAGCCCAGGAGCGCCCACTGCGTGCCGCCTGCCCAGCACTTCCACCCCGGCCCCTGACGGCGACAGGAACCTTGCAGCCACATGCACAAGTGTGGACGACATGGACTCACGGCCACGTGCACATGCGTGGAGCGGCACAGACTCGCAGTCACGTGTACATGCGTGTGGGGTGGCATGGACTCGCGGCCACGTGCACATGCGTGGGGCGGCATGGACACACTTGCCCGTCTGGAGCCACCAAACCCATCTTTTAACTCCGAGCTGGTCCCAGGCTGCACGAGTGGAGGCGACTCCGGGAGGCGGGGTTCTTGCGCCAGGAAGGAGCTCCAAGCAGCCAGGGCTCCAGCCGGGGTCGGGGACACCAGCCCATGGAGCGTGGGATGTTGCCTGGAGCACAGCTGGCCAAATGTAGGGACAGAGAAGGTGACAGACGGCTCCCCCAGGTAAAGGTGTGCCCGGGCCAGGGGAGGGCTGGGGATCTGGACCAGGCTTAGAGAGCCACCCTGGCTGGTTGCAGCCCGACGTGCAGGCACAGACAGGATGTGAGCAGCCCTGGAGGGCGCGGATGGGGTGTGGGCTCTCCCCGCCCCCCGCACCGCAGGCCCGGGCTGGACAGCCACCCGTCCTGGGCCAGGCCCGGAAACCGAGTCCCGCTGCATACCCCCGGGGGGGGGGCGCCTTCGGGGAGCTTGCGGTGTGTGGGGGCCTGCGGACACACGGGAGGGGCAGGGGCCTGCACGGGCCCACGGGGCCAAGGTCTGGGGCCAGGAATGAAATTCCTCTGAAGACAGAGGGAATGAGGAGGGATGGGGTCCCCAGCACAGCCCACAAGTCCGTTCGTCGCCCGCAGGTGTAATGCACGTGCGGGCTCCGTTGGCAACCAGCTGTCACGGGAAAGCGCGGGGACAGCCAAGCAGAGGAAGTGAGTCCCTTTGTTCCGCAGGAGAGTCAACCCCAGTCTCCCACAGTCGTGCAGGCTCACACACCCTTCCAAGCTCAAATTCTCATGCACGCTTAGACCCGTTCAGGCTCACACACCCGTGCACGTTCACACGCTTGTGCAGGCTCACACACCCATGCATGTTCACACACTTGTGCAGGCTTACACACTTATGCACATTCACACGCTTGTGCAGGCTCACACACTCATGCATGTTCACATACTTATGAAGGCTCACACACCCGTGCACGTTCACACGCTTGTGCAGGCCCACACACCCATGCACGTTCACACACCTGTGCAGGCTCACACACCCGTGCACGTTCACATGCCTGTGCAGACTCACACACCCATGTATGTCCACACGCTTGTGCAGGCTCACATACCCGTGAGGTTCACACACCCGTGTAGGTTCACACACCCGTGCCCATTCACGCACTTGCAGGCTCACACACCTGTGCAAGCTCAAATGCCCATGCACATTCACATGCTTGTGCAGGCTCACACACCTGTGCAAGGTCAAATGCCCATGCATGTTCACATGCTTATGCAGGCTCACACACCCATGCACGTTCACATGCTTGTGCAGGCTCACACCCCTGTGTACATTCACATGCTTGTGGAGGCCCACACACCTGCGCACGTTCACAATCCTACACATCCCTCCTGGGCCTCATCCACAGGCCCAGATCTTCACCAGGTCCTCGCCACATCCCCTCCCCCAGGACTCTCTGATTGCACAACCGAACAAGCTAGAAGGCTTCCCTCTCTAGGCATTTATGCGCTCAAAGAAGTGAGGAGCGTCTTGCTGTGAGGACACCTGTGACGTGACTCTGACTTGGATCACCTCCCTTAGCACCTGGGGCCCTGAGATCACCTGGAAAACTGAAACAAGCAGGTGCACCTTGCTCACTGGGGAAAGTGAGCACGCCGTGCGGTGGGAGCAGCTGTGCACAGGGCAACTCTGTGTCCATCAAGTCAGCTCGGCTCCGGGGCCCCGGCTCCCACCAGTGCCCGCCAGCTCAGGGTAATCCTCCTCTTGGTCTGGTGAGTCCCCGGGATGAGATCTCCCCCCTTGCCCTCCGGGCGGCCTCCTCTGACAGGTGCACCTGCTCTCTGCTGCGGCATCACCACCGCTGCCCAGGGTCCCGAACGCCAAGCTCGCCGGTCTCCCCACAGCGCCTGTCGGCTCACCAGTCCCCCGCCAGCACCCACGAGGGCGGGCCGGGCTCTGCGAGGCCCCGAGATCCCAGATGGACGCCTCCTTGCTCAGGCCCCTCAGCCTGGCCCTTCTAAGGACAGGGTGGGTGGAGAGGCCGCTGGGTGGGTCCCTTGGGACCAGGATCCCAGCGCTGATGTGGGGCATCTCCGAGGCTTCCTCTTGCTCAGCCCCTTGCAGGTCCCGCCGCCTGGCAGACAAGCCCCCTCCCTCCTTCCTCTCGGCCCCCAGTCAGGCTTCCATCTCTTCCCAGCAGAGGACGGACACTCATCACCCTTGGGCCTTCCTACCCGGCCAGACGGGGAGGGACGTGTGCCCCGGCCGAGGGGTACGGAGCAGACACAGGCTTCCCACCATGAAACTCTCACCCGGAGGGGAGATTAGAAGCAGTGTCACTCGCCCCGAGAAATGACGAAATCCTGCCCACAGTGGGCGTGGGCCAAGGACCTTGACCAGCCCTGGTGCCCCGTCTGACAGACTTCCTGCCCGCCGGTCCCTGCCCCGGGGGCCTCTCTCCCGAGGGCCTTCCTCAGCCCACTGCCCGCTCATGCGAGTCTGGAACCAGGGGTAGTTTCAAGGCTTCAGGGGTCGAAGGCAGTCGGGCTTCTGGGTCGTTTGGCAACAGGATCCCCTGAAGCCTGTGTGGCCTCCGGTCTTCTTGCTTCCGGCCGACATGGCCAGTGGCTGCCCCCGATCACTTCCGTACTCGAGCCGAACAGCCACACAGACGGGGTCACCTGTACGTTTAACAGCTGAGAATTCTGAGTGGTGTTTAGAAAACAGATACAGAACTTGCAGCGTTCTAAGTGCTCACCAACATTACAATCCCCGCGGACCAGCACAGCCAGAGGTCGTGCAGGGGCGAGTGCGGGGCGGATGCACCCACCCACCGGGCTCGGCGGCTGGGGGCGGGGCGCAGGCCTCACTGAGAGGCGGGGGGCACCGGCTGAAGCCTGGTCAGGAGGGAGTCCACGGGCCTCACGTCCTAGGCGCATCGTCCCGTCTGAAAACCTGCGCGAGGAACCGCCGAGGAAATGCAACGTCCATGAGATATCACTGCCAGACCCGCTGGGCGCCTTTGCTCAAAAATACTTCCTCCTCAGTCAGGATTTGAGGCATATATTTTAACATAATGACCCAAAAGGGGCCATTTCACAACTTGCATGAGGCTTTGAGAAACGCGGCCAGGAATGCACAGGCGCCGCTGAGCACGGAGCAGCCAGAGAGCGCGGCACCTGGGACTGAGCACCAGCCATGGAAACATCCCGCCGAGATGGGGGTCAGGTGCAGGAGGCGGGCCGGAGGGCCGGCCCTGGACCCGGTGCCGCACACTTCGGCTGTGGGAACCCTACAGACAGGTGTCCTTTCCGGACGTGGCACCCAGCGACCCGGAGCAGAGTGGGGGGCGAAGGGAAGGCTTGCCCCCAGGCCTGGGACCCGGGCTGGGGCTCAGAAGCGAGTAGCTGACAAGGCAGGCGCTGGACACGCACCGCCCGAGACCACGCTCCAGCACGTGGGAGTGTGCCGTGGCTCTAACGGAGCTGGGGCCCTCCCCCACGTGACTCCGCTGCCCCCTAGAAGAGGTGGCCACCCCACTTCACCCTGTGTGTTGATCTGGGCGTGATCGCGGGATGTACTTTGGAACATGAACAGACACGGTGGTGGCCGAGGCTGCGGTGACTTGCAGAGTGCGCCTGGCCACCTGCACGTTCACCCTCCGCCTCGGGAAATGCTGATGCAGGTGGCTGCACGTCCACGGTGCGGAGACAGACCTGGCTCTGCCCTGCCCCTGAGCCTGAAGCCAGCAGGTGCGGGACAGTTTTTTTTGCAGGAAAATCCCAGCAAGCGCGCACCTCTTTTCCAAGATTTCTTCACCTCTTCTCTTTCCTTATGGTTCACAACCAACATGGAAATTATCACCAGCTTGAGATGATGAGAATTAAAACATGAGCCGAATGTTCTAGGACAAATAGTTTGGCTGCAGCCTGAATTGTTTTGGAGGCTGATGCGGCTTCCCTCACACTCTGGCTTCATGCAGTCTGTGTGAGGCATGTGCACATGACATGTGCAACACAGGCTATGTGACACAGGGTGTCCCACATCCATTAGGCATCCAGCTTCACCATGTTCTGCACAGATGCTTACGTCCTGAGATTCGGCAACTGTCCGTGAAGTAAAAGCCATCATTCCTATCTCTCATCTATTTCCAGTCCTTGAAATCGTTGACTGCAAGTGTTTCTGTCTAATATGAAGGAAAATAGATACAAAGATGTGGCTCAACCCCAGGGAAATCCCGAGAAACCTCATAGCACTTCAATCGGTTGCAAAAGAAAACTATGCAGCAGTGGTGGTTTTGTCTGACACGCACAGCGGGCAGGACGCCACAGGAGGGAGAAGACGGGCATGTAGGCGAGGTGGGCACCGAGGGCGTCCGGCCACCTGACTCACCACGCAGGTGCCATGAGCGGTGACGGGAGCACGACAGCCCCGTGTGACCTGTGCCCACTGCCTCGTGCTGGGACACCGCTCAGCCAGCTCCTTAGTGTCAGGGCTGAAGACGTCGCACAGAAGGGGGACACAGGGATGAAGTGAGGTGTCACGCGCAGGCGGGAGGGCAGGGTCTCCGAGAACGAGGCGGCAGAAAGGCGCACATTCCACCCGAAAGGCAGTCCTGGGACGGAGGTCTGTGCAGCACGGCCCTGTGAACACGCCAAGCTCGCGGACAAGAGCCCACGTGCTGTCTCCGCAGTAGCATCTGGGCAACAGGAGCGAGGAGGGAAGGCCAGCACCGTCAGTTAAGAAGTAGAAAAGGTGTTTGAACACGGGACAGAGAAGTACTCAGTGATGAAGTTTCGGGGTGATGATGGAGGGTCTGGAGCTCACGGCCAAGAAGAATTCTGGAAGACGTTTTTGGTGCAAAAAGGTGGTTTTATTAAAGCTCGGGGCCAGGACCCGTGGGCAGGAAGAGCTGCGCCGGGACCGCGAGGAGAGACTGCTTACATACTATGGAGCTGGGGGAGGTAAAGTCCAGGGAAGGTCCAGTGAGACTTTCATGCGCTAAAGAAGACTCCCAGGACGCTGGAGGCCTGGCTCTTGTCGAGCTAAGGTTGTTTCTCCCTCCAGCCAAGCCTTAGCCCTGAGACAGTGGGGAGTTTCGGGAGAAATGTTATTCTCTGCCTGCCTCACGCGTTCCTCAATGGGCTGCAGGTGATAAGGAAATTCTATCTCACCTGCCATTTCCTTCTTGCCCTTTGTTCCCACATGACTGTGGAGGGGAGGGTGATGTTGGGCTCTAGGAAATGGAGTCTATAGGTTTCTGAAGATTAGACTATTGGTAAGATTGCCTTTTTCTTGTAATTTACTAAGCTGTTTGTGAACTGACGGAGACTCACGTCCTGCAGGACTGTGATCTCTATCAGTTAACCATTTATTTTTCCCGTTTCCTTGTTCTTGGGCAGCCAGGAGTGTCTGAGGAGGGTCACACACATCCCACCTGAGGGGGGTGGTGAGGCCCATCAGCTTGCCCTCATCACTCAATATTTAAAATTTCCGCTTTGCATAAATGTTTTATTGCGTTGACTTCTCTCACCCCTCGTCCAGAATGCTCAGTCATCAAGATTTATTATTTTCCATTTATAGCTGGTGGAATTAACGCCTTGGCCTCTGACCCTTGCTGGAGTTTGAGTGGTGGGCCTTCAGGTAATTAAAACATCATTACAAGTGCACCTGGGTGGCTCAGTCTTGATCTGGGCTCAGGTCATGATCCCAGGGTCTTTGGATCAAGCCCCAAGTCAGGCTCTGTCCTGACAGTGCAGAGCCTGCTTGGGATTCTCTCTCTCTCTGCCACTCGCCCCAGCTCGTGCACTCTCTCTCTCACTCTCTCTCTCCCTAAACTTAAAAAAATCATTACAAAGACCCCGTAGGGACAGAGCCGTAGCTATAGCTGTTGCTCTGTATGAATGAGCAGAGGGTGGCTGGCCCGGGGAAGAAAGCCCACCGTTACTTACCATTAGGCCATCTGTTTCCCACGGACCCAGAGCGGGCCTAGAACACAGTGGGTGCAGGGCACACATGGTTGAAGAGGTGCGGGAATGAAGTACTGTGGACTTTGGATCCGCAGCTCTACGGCTAAAACATTGGTCACATGCCGTCACCCAACCATTACTGGAAATATGCATACAACCTTCTGTGTGTGTTTTAAAGAATGTTTTCTTGAGATGTCCTTTACATACAGTGTGTTTAGTTTGCAAACGCACACACTCAGGGAACCCACATGTGACGTAAGACATGCCCGTCTCCCCAGAAACCGGCCTGTGATGCTGTCCAGACTGGCCCCTACCACAATCTTATCTTTACTGTTGTAGGTTTCAGTTGTTCCAGAACATCCTATAACCTGAGCCAAAGAGTGTGCGCTGCATTATGTGGATTCCTTTACTCTGCATTATTGCTTGAGACCCATCCTGCCCCTGCATTTATCAGAAGTCTGCTGCGTGCATGTGCCACGGTCTGTCCGCACCCCTGATAGGGGGCATTGGGCTAGTTCAGACCTGAGCACTGAGAATAAAGCCTCTGTGAACATTCTCACACATTCTTGCATCACTCCACCTCCAACCTAGAGTTGAATTTGAGACACAGTTGACATATGCACAACTTTCCGATAAACTGCCAAACACGTTTCCAAACTGAACCATCGGGTGTTTCACTGGCAGATCCTGCACGCTCCAGGGGAATAGCGCCCCTGCCAACACCCGCTCGGTCCCTTCAAGTCTCTGGCAGTCGTGCAAGTGTGCAGAAGGGCTCCACTGTCTACTTTGAGCCTTGCTAGGGATGAATGCTATTGAGCGAGTTTCCTTTCAAATTGCCATCATGTATCTTCTTTCACAAAGTGCCTGTTCATGAGTCTTGCCCATTTTTGGTTGTTTGTCTTTTTCTTACCAACTACAGTGGTTCTGGTGTTATGTAGACACAAACCTCTGCCTGACACAGTGAACATATTGTATTATCAGTGTTCCTCCTGTCCTGGGGCTGGCTGACTTTCCTAATGCTGTCTTTTGAAGAGCAAAACATTTTTTCTTCATTCAGAAATAAAAGTAACTTAGCTACCCCCCACAAATTTTTTAAAGTATAGTTTCCTTTAAAACAACCACATCAGGGGTGCCTGGGTGGCTCGGTCGGTTGGGTGTCCAACTTTGGCTTAGGTTATGATCTTGCAGTTCGTGGGTGCGAGCCCCACATCGGGTTCTGTGCTGATAGCCGGGAGCCTGGAGCCTGCTTTGGATTCTGTGTCTCCCTCTCTCTGCCCCTCTCCCACTCATGCTCTGTGTCTATTTCTCTCTCAAAAATAAATAAAACATTTAAAAATTTAAAAAAACACACAGCAAACTGCATGGATTCATTCCATATCTGTGAAAGAAAAACATTATTTTATTTATTTCACACTGGAAGAAAAACCAGTATGGTTTCACTTAGGAAGGCTTTTATTTTCATATTTTCTTATCTACTTGTAATGCATCTGAGCCACCCGGGCTGATCCGCTGCGGCTGGAATGTGACTCGGCGTGCCAGGGCACTTGGGGCGCAGGTCTGAGAGCAAAGTTCCAGGGTTTTGGTGGAAAGGTTAGTATTTTCTCGATGTCTGGTAGATGCCTGAGCCACAGAAACATGGTGCTTTCTGGAGGACAGGCGGCTGCTGGGCAGAGGCTGCTGTGGGGGACAGGAACAGGATGCAAGACCAGGAGGTGCCCTGAGGTCTGGGTCAAAGGAGGCATTTTCAGGAGGGTACTGAGAGGCCCACTCGAGAACACATGGTAACAGGACAAGGGCTGAAGAGCAGAGGCCACGGACAAGTACTGTGTCCGATGAGGGCAGCATTGCAACCAATGAGGGCCGAGGCCTGGATGTGGAGACTGTCTTCGCTGAATCTTGCGTTGCAGAGAGGAAAGACCACGTGGCATTCATCCTCCCCGTCTCATCCAGCTGCGTCACTGTAATCTTCATCCCCACCATTCACCTTGGAGCTTCTCTCTGTAAGCAGGTGTCACTGCTATTCAAATGACAAGTGACAGTGGCCTGTAGTGTATGCAGGTGGAGAGCCGTGTGTTCATCTCAAGGTTGTTAGTGGCACATGTGCCGGAGCCACGAAGCCGGCAGGCTCCTGATTCCACGCGGGTTGGTGTGGACTCCACCCACCACACTCGATCACCAGGTGAAGAGAAGAGCCATTTCCTCCTGAGACAATATTGAATTTAGCACCACCAGCAGAATGAAATGTCCCTGCAGACCCCACAGCCCGCACTGATGCTGATCTGGACAGAAGTGTCCTGCCTGCTGTGCCCTTGGGTCCGCGGGCACTGGGCCCCCTGCCCTGACTTCCCGGCTCGTGCCCCGTGGAGGAACCACCCAGCATGGGCCCGCCCCCACACCCACCCATGCCAGGGCCACCGCTGTCCCACCACCCCACCCTGCCTGTCCCCATCTTCCTGGGGAAGCCTCCCTGCGAGGGCTGCCTCCTCTGCACGGCCTCAGTTTTCTCCTTGTCAACTTCGAAATCACACACAACCACCTTTGTTCCTCCTCAAACTCATGACTTCTCTCTAGTGTTGCTCACTTTACCTTCCTTCAACTCTTGTTCCTCTGGGACCTTGGGCCTCCTATCCTGTGCCTAAGCTCCATCAATTCACTTGTTAATCCTCTGTTGAAACCCCCAGGTGAGGTGGAACACGTGACGCCAGTAGGCTCCCAGTGAGTGTGAGAGGTTCTCCTGGCCCGAGGGCCATACCCGCGGCCCAGAACCCCAGGGGCAGAGCGGACAGTCACTCACCCGGAGAGCGTACAAACAAACCCGGACCCCGGACCCCAGACCCCCTGGGTCAGCAGCCCCAGGTGCTTAGAAGTCACCGTGAAGCTACTAACAACAGCAGAAATTAAGTTGGGAACATATGGAAGAAACAAGTTGACAGGTTATTTCTAAGTAGGGCCTGAAACAAAGTCCGCGCAAACTCAGCCGTTGTAGGGTTGGCGTGTGCGTTCAGTCCTCCTTTGAAACACACATTTGGTTGAACCAGATGAAGTTTCCCTTTTCACAGATCAAAACCAGCTGCATGCTGGTAATTTTATACAGTTTAACCTAATAAGGTCAACACCAGGCAGCTACTAGGGACCTGAAAAAGACACCCTTCCCAGCGCTGAGTCGTCCGTTCCCGCTTGGAGCCCTTCTTGCAGGCTGATGGGCCTCCAGGTCTGATCACAGATTTTACCAGCTTCTCCATCGGACAGTCAATCATTTGCAAAACAGTACCAGCACCTTTACTGCAGAATGCCCAGGCGCCTTCCCCCAAGGACGGGAACATGAAGTCAGTTCTGCTTCAGCTAATGTAGAGCGAAGTCCCAAGCTGAAAAGAATGCCTCAGGGAATGTCAAAAATGAACAGAATCTGTTTATTCCAGAATTTGTTTAGACCACCCCTCCGCACAAGGCTTGGGCAGCCCGCAATCACATTCTTGCTTTCTTGTCTACAAAAACATGGGTGTGCCAAGAGCGTGTAAGCCCCGTGACACACACCACATAACAGGAATCATTTTGTCATCCAAACCCCACAAGGGAATCTTCACAGGGGCCTAGTTACTGAAACCAGAGCAGGAGGGACACTTTTCCATCGCGGGCCAGGATGCCCCCGGAGGTCGGTGCCCCTCCCCCTCCACCCCCCGCCCTGGCCCACCAGCCCCCCACCCCCACCTCCACTCTTGAGAACCCACCACAGACGGCCCACCCGATGGGGCCACCCCAGCAGCTGTGCTGAGGGTCTGTCTGCCTTCCCATAAAATCATGGGTGCTACCTCGAAATAGCCCGGCAGCACCAGGGAGATGGACAGGTTAACCTCCCTTCACAACTGTGAGATGCTTCTGGACCCCACCTCCGCCCCCTCCCGGCCTCCGCTGACCCCCCGCAACCTCGATTCCACCAGCGGCCGCCACTCCCCACCTCCACCACCTCTGTCCTGGCAAGGCCTCGTCAGACACCTTCAGCAAGTCAGCTCCCATGGCACCAACACCTGCTGCCCATTGCGGGCCAGGCTGGGGCAGAGGTGGCCCCAGGGCTCTGCTGTCCACTCTCCTGCTCATCCCTGTCTCTGGTGGCCACCGGGCCAGCCACTTGGGAGAGCTCTCACCTTAGCAATGGCTTTTTCAAGCTTATTCTGTCCTTCATTTTCCCTGGTAAAGCTTTATAATGTTTGGGTTTTTTTTTTAACACATTAGTTTTTCTCTAAAATATTATTTGGCTCTTATTAGTGACATTCAATAATTTTAAATTTCTTTTTCTCAGTCATATTTGATGTAACTGGAACCAGGACTTAATTTGGAGAAAATCCATATTAAAATAAAAACAATATGTAAGACAAAATAGTACTTACTGTGAAAGTCTTACACAAAAGTGGGGCGTGGAAGACAAGCAGGTGCTTGCGCACCGCTGGTGGGAAGTAAAAGGCCCTCGGTGCGCTTCCGGGGGTTCATCCGACGGAGCTGAAGGCAAGGTCTTGAGCAGGTCCTCACGCACCAACGATCACCCCGGCATCATTCACGATGCCCAAAAGGGGGAAGCCACCCAAGTGGCCGCTGACGGACAGACAGACAGATGGACACGGCGTGGTCTGTCACGTGACGGGAATCCTGGCACCCGCCACAGCGTGGATGGGCCCTGGGGACATTATGCCCAGTGTCACCGGCCCGTCACAGGAGGAGTCCACAGTCACATCCATGGATGGAAGGGACACGGCGGGGAGGGAGGCAGGGGAGCCTGGGCTCGATGGGGACAGCTTCTGCCTTGCGGGGGGAAAATTTGAGACATGGATGTTGGCGGGGGCCACGTACCAAGTGAACACAGTTAAGGCCACCAAACTGTGCACTTAAAACTGGCTAAGACGGTGGGTGGTCTTTATGTTATGTTTATTTTACCAGAATTAAAAATAATACGAAAAGTAAAAAATTTCAAAGGATGCAGCTGGAATTAAGAATATTAAGTAAGATTCTGTAGGTTTACTTGCCCATCAATGCTTTGCTTACCTATTTTTAACTAGTCCTAAAAGAATTTAACTTTAACAAAGGGAGACACTATAATTACTATAAATGGATAAAATAACTCTAAGTGTTAGAAAAATAAAAATGAGTTTTTCTAAAATTTTGCTCCTCCAAAATTGCAAGAGAAAGCACATATGTTTGTGGTCGGTCTGGGTGTGAACATTCCAGTGTGGAGCCCGGAGTCAGACCTGTGGTTTCTCAGAAGGTGACAGCCAGTGAGTGTGCTTCAGCTCTTGGAAGGAGAGGGGCGAAGGGATGGGGCGGTTAGTGTCAGAATTTACCAGGGTGTCTCCAGGCTGGGCAGCATTGCATGCCGTTACCCACTTGCCATCCAGAACTGTTCTAGAAGCTTCCTGACCCTCCTGGTGGGCCCCAGAGAGACTTGGTTCTGGGGCTTTGGAGGGCAGACCCCTGCCGTCCATCCCCAGGTCATGTGTTCATCTCTGTGGGAGGTCGTGTGCGGGCCAGGGGGCCCCGGCTCAGCTGGGAGGAAGGGCCAAGAAGCCAGACTGTGTGCAGAGGCCCCGTTCCGCAGGCAGAAGCAGGGCAGGCAGTGGGGAGGCTGCAAGCCCACCATCCCAGCATGGATCCCACTCTCACCCCACAAAGTCTGGTAGGAAACAAACGCTGGATTATTTTTATTGAAGAACATTCTGTTGTAACTTGACCACATCCTGTGCACAGGTGCCGGAGGCCAACTCCGTTTCTCCAGGAGGGGACCGTCCTGCGGGCAGGAGACCAGCGTGCGGGACACAGAGCAGCCGCTCGTGGATCCAGAGCCCGGGCCGCGCGTCCCCCTCGCGCCCGCGGCGCACCAGCCCGCGGTGTTATTCGGCTACAAACAGCTGCAGTTTGCCGTCCAGGGTGGCGGTGGCGAGCTGCAATTGAAGGTGAAATGTGGTTCGGTCACTTTCATTACCTGAGGACCCTGTAGGGTAGGAAGCAAGGATGCTTCCTGCGTGCCTTTTCCTTATTTTCAATGTTCTAAACCACAGAACAGAATGCATTAAAAATGGTACAATCTCCACGTGCAGCGCGGTGCTGGGCTTCTGCTCGACGCACGCGAACGGCGGGTCACCACCACTCTGATGTTTGTGCGCGGCCACGCCCACGAGCCACGGGGTGAGCCAGGGATGGAGCCACTGCCCGGGGCGCGGGGCCGAGGGCGGCTGGCTCGGCGGGTGGGGCAGATGGGGAGCAGGCCCCCTCCTCCCGGGGTCCCGCTAATGCTGTGAGGTGGGGTCCATCCTGGGGAGCAAATCCAGGCAGCACCCTCCCACTGCGTCTCCGCTGCCGGGACACAACTCCGCAGACGCCTGTTTCCTCACAAGCCTGGAGGCCGGAAGGTGTGTGCCCGGCGTGAGCGGCAGCCCCGCCGCCCCGCTGTGGGCAGTGCCCTCCATCCTCACGCGGCCTTTCCTCCTTGTGGACACTGGCCTCTCTCCCTCTGCCAGGCCGCCAGTCCTACTGGACCAGGAACCCGTCCTGAGGATGCCCCGGCTTTGCCTCCTGAGGGCTCCCCTCCAAGTACAGTCACACTGGGGGTCAGGGCCTGGCCGTGTGCAGGGCGAGGGGCGCGGCCCTGCCATCCATGGCACTGACACAAGCCACGCCTTCCACTCTCTCTCAGTGACACAGACCCTCCGCCCCCGTGTCCATTGTCCGTCCGCCTCCACCTGCGTCTGGGTTCGAACCGGGAAATGGGTGCAGGGCACTGACCCCGTGAGTGACCTGCAGACCAGGTGGTGAGCACATGGCACACGAGACTTGGGCCTGGCGGCCACAGCGACCTCACCTGCCCTGGGGTTCAGGAAACAGATGATTCTGGTCTGAGGCACAGAGCTGGGTCTGCTGCCCCCAATCCCATGCTTCTTCCTGGGCCCTGAGGGGCACATGGGGGGCACGTGGCTGTCCACAGCCAACAGTCACCCCACGAGCTCTCGGTGGCTTTTAGCGTCCGGCTCCACCAGCACTGGGCCAGCTTACTTCACAGGCCCCCAGTGGTCTCTTTTCCAGTGAATTTTATCTCTAAAGACCATACAGTGGGGTGGGGGCTGATTAACAAACAAATGAAAACAGGGACTTTCATTCTAAAGGCTAAGGAAGCGGTTACAGACTCACAGTTTGAAGACTGTCCTTAGAACTGGGTCCCAGAAGGGGACCCAGAGCGGCTGACACGCACGGTCCTTGCTCATGAACAGCTCCACACAGGGGTAAACAGCAGGACCTCCCCAAACGCAGGCGTGCTGTGTGATATGGGTAAGTGGCCGCGCCGAAATTCTGCGTTTCGACACGCTGCACGAACGGCCTCTGTCCAGTGTGCTCTCACCTCCAATCCACTCACACTCTTCTTGCCCAAGAAGACACAGCCACCCCCGCCTACGAATCCTCTCTTCCTTCAAGCAGCACACTCGGCACCAGTGCCCTGGCAACACGGCTGCCTCGCCTTTCCATCCGCCCCGACGGCCACCACACTGAGGGTCTCGACTTGCCGCTGTGCCCAGGTCAGCCACACCAAGTCACTGTGCGACCCCTTCGGTGTCACGGTCAAGAATCTAAACATCCACGGGTCGGGGAGCTTGGGTCTCGGGTGCGGATCTGTGCGTCTCTGGGGGCATGGAAACGTCCTCGAGTCAGCGCCCCCCAGCGCACCCTCTCCTTCCCCGTCTCTCGGGCGTGTTCCCAAAGCCTTCCACAACTGACCTTTCCCGCCTTCCCACTTTGGGTTGTTGCTGCCATTACGGTAAGGCAATTCGCTACAGCTTTGATATCTGAACCAGTGTAGTGTCAATTTCTTTACCGATATTTGCGGGTAGCGCCTCGCTCAGGCCACAGCTGGGGCACGCCGAGCCCACCGGCCCGGGAAGGACAAGATGGCGAGCAGAGGAGCGGTGTGTGCTTTCGTGACCTTTGGCTTCTAAAAGCCTCTGCCTCCGAATAGGGAAAACATCTATAAAACAGTCAATAGGAGAAAACTTCTGCTTCTGTCCCCACAAACCTAGAAAGTCCCGGGCTAGGAGGAAGAGAGGACACCAGGTGCAGAGCCACCAGCTCCATGGGTCCCGCAGAGGTCCGGGACCCCACCTTTGCAAGAAATCCTTCCCTGGAGAAGCAGGTGACAGACACCCAGACGGCTGTGGGTCCCCACCCCGGGGCACAACCACGAGGCAGTAAACACTGCGTGTGGCATGCCGGGCAAATGGGCCGGGGAGCGCCGGCCACCCTGTGCCCTAGCCCTGAGCCCGAGACGCTGCGCGGTGGGCCCGGCCCACTGAGGTCTCTGCAGACACGGCCCGGGAGAGCCGCCCGTGAGGCCCTGTCTCCCGGCTTGTCACGTGTGCTCCAGAAACTTCCCAACACCCGGGAGCCTGTCGTAGCTCGGGGCCCGGAGCCAAGGAGGCTGAGGCCAGCAGGCACCACAGGTGCGACGGGCTCCCAGCTGCGGCCTTCCAGCGCGGCCGTCCCCTGGGGAAGGGCCAGCGCACAGTCAGGGGTTGCTCTGGGCACTAAGCCAGTTCCTGAGGGCGCCCCCCCCCTCTGAACACGACACACGGGGGCTGGGAGTCCACCTATCGGTTTGGGGGAGGGGGGCAAGCGCCCAGGTCAGGGTTTGGGGCAGCGTGGAGTCACGCCTGCTCAGTCTGCAAGCAGGGGCGCAGGACACAGACACACACCTGAGCGACGCCCATCACTGACGCCTCCATGAATGGCTCTGGCTCCCGCCCGGTGTCCCCTCCGCTCCCTTCACGACCCGAGGACGTGGCTCGCACACACCGCACTGCGCCTGCAGCCACCGGGCATGTCTGCACCTCCTCCCCTGGGAAACGCATCCCCAGGTCACCTCAGCTTTACTAAAACCATCATTTTTCGTCTTGGAATTGTTAGGGTCAAGATGTCCCAATAGTATCGTAAGTGGTGAACCATCAGCCTGACAACAGCTCCCGGGATGATGTTTTTACGTTGATTGACACTGACCAATGTTCGCTTTCATCAATGATTACGTGAATCAAACGTCGGAAATGCAGAAAGAACAATGACGATTTCCGAGCGCTCGGAGCGCACAGGCAGTGCCGGCCTCCACGGATACCAGTAATAATACTGCAATCAACAGAGACTCCTGCCTGAGGAGACGGCGGGGAGCCGCGAGGAGCAGTGTAGAGGACCCAGGATTTCATTACTGGGTTAAAACGTGAGCTCCCTTCCAGAGTTTCGGTGTGCGGAGCACGACACCAGACTTGGAGTCAGACCTTGGTTCTGCCATGACTTTGCCGTACAATCTGGGGCAAGTCACCTCTCTCTCTACCTCTGTTTGGGATAAACACTGGGTGACATTAGCTATGCAGGAGTCCTAAGGGCTGTATCAGTTCGGGCATGTACAGCACCTACCAGAACCAGATGCGTGGGGCGCACTCGACAGTCACACGTCAGCATCGGTGTGGGACCAACCAGATAAAGGACAGATACAGACAAAACTCTGCAGTTTTCAGACCAAGTGTACAACTTACATCATCCAAGAGGAACAGACTGATGTGTACGGTTCAGAGTGTGGCCTGAGAATGTTTATTGTTTTGGGAGGAGAACTTAGTTCTTATTTCAAAGAAATGGTTAAAACCAAGTCAGATTTCACATTGGAGCAAAACTTCACTTATTCACAAGTTCCCTAAATAATCTTACACTCACAGACATGTGTTAAATTTATTTTAAAATTTATCTTTCCTTGGACTGTATCAGAGACAATGATGATAAACCACATACATCTGGGACCAAAAAAAAAAAATGAGGTTTATCTGATCTAAATACCTCAGTCTGAAAAACACGGCTACAAATCTCATACTAATGACATCTTACAACATTAATAACCCTTTCTGAGAACAGATCTTCAAACAACATAAAAATAACTTTCCGAGGGCTGAGGCCCTTCTCTTTCCAAACTTTTGAGCTACTAGGAAAAGCAACAGTGTCCAGGGGATGAACACAGTAGCTCTTATTCCTGTGAGTTTCGTTTGAATTTGTCTAGATTTGTCTAGGAATTCAGCCTCTGGAGGTCAGATCTTCATCCGTGTAAACAGAACACAAGCTGTGAGTCCCCAGCTGTCTGCACTAGTTGGTGCCCAGGGTGCAGGTGCCCTGCGGGGCTGGAGGGCAGGAGGGGCCGGGACTGCACGGGAAGGGCTACGGCAGGAAGATGGCACGCGAGTGAGGGACTTGTCCAAACACCCGGGACGCGAGAGGAGGCCCTCTGGAGCCAGGTGACTCTCCCCATGGCTCGGCCTGGAGAGACGTGTGACTAACTCTCTTGGTGGAGGGGGACAGAAACCCAACCCGGACTAGTTGAGTAGAAAGGCATTTTACTATACGGTTATCGGAACGTCTAAAGGCACTGAACAACGAAAATGGATTTTGGAGTCAGGAAAAGCCAACGCCATGGACTTCACCACCATCAGGATCCCATTGTCATCACCTGTGTCTGCTCCTGGACATGCCTTCCTCACTCTTTTTTCTCTTTGGAAACCATGCGTTTCTAAGTGACTGGTCCACACAGCCAGAAACAAAACAAATAAACAAAACAAACAGCGGCAGAAGTCTTATCTCACTTACACTACCAGCCTTCAGCTTAGGCCACTGCTTCCTCTGAGTTCCAGCTTCGAAATGCGGCCTACCCAAGGCCAGGCATCGAGTTACTTCCTGCTCCTGTGACAGCCATGTGGGTGGGAAGTTCCCAGAAAGGCAGTGAGACTGAAAGACAAACTATGAGGGACAGGGATGAGTCCTTTCCTTAAATAAAATTAGGACGTCCCATGAGAGTGAATGCATGCTTTCCACTGTAGCAGGGCCACTGACCTCACCATTGCTCTTGCAAAGCCAAGAGTAGTGACTACGGAAGGGACCAGCATTCTGAGGTTTGCATGGGCAACATCCATGCATATGGCTGAGCTGTTGGAGAACAGGGACAAGCCTGGAAAAGGAACTGAAAGCCAGAGTGACAAACTTATGACAGCACTTTCTGCCCAAGGAAATCACAGTTTCTGTAACAGCAAAGTGTGTGTGTGCTGGAGGGAGATCTCAGGCTTTAATTACCATATGGACACAGAGCTGAGGACTTGGGGTCTCATGATAAAGGGAGTTGGGCCCAGAAAAACCCACACAAAGCAAGAAGATTCACATGTTTAGACCCGGGTGACAAGAAAGGCCACCCTACACCAGGAAGATGAGATGTCTCAGCCTGAGGTGAGGAAATCACCTCCAAAATCCATAACAAAGGGCTGCCCACAGGGAGTTTGTAGGCTTAGCTTGTGCTATGTGACACAAGGAAATCCATATCAAGGAACTAACCAAGAAAAATAAAAAGTAGCTAAGCTACTTTTCCTGGAGCACCCAGGAGAGCAAACCTTAGAACTCCCAGACCTCTCCTCCACTAAAGCCATGCAGGACCCTCAAGGATAAGCTCTGCTGAATGTGATCTCTGGATAGTTCCCCATGAATGAGAGTCAGTAGACACAACACCCAGCAGGAATGGAGTACTCAACACTGTAGACAACAGAGCCATCATGCGTGTCTTCAAATCAGTGTGTTTAAAATGGCTAGGAACACAATAAAAGAATAAGCTGTTATAATAAAGAGCTGGAAGATTGAAAACAACCAAAGCTAGAAATAAGACTAGAGTAATAGAACATAAACTTTCGATTGGTGGGTTAAGAGCTGATTAGAAACAGCTGAAGAGAGGATTTGTGAACTGGAAGACAGATGTGAAGAAATCACACAGAATGTAGCTCAGAGATTTGAAAGGATGGGAAAAATGAAGGAGAATATAGATGATAGACTAAGTCCAAATAATCATTTAAAAGGAGTTCCAGGGTACCTGGGTGGCTTAGTCATTTAAGCATCCGACTCTTGATTTTGGCTCAGGTCATGATCTCAGGGTCGTGAAATCAAGCCTTGTGTCAGGCTCCATGTTGGGCATGAAGCCTATTTAAGATTCTCTTTCTCTCCCCCTCTACTTCTCTCTCAAAAAACTAATAATAACAATAACAATAACTATAAAATGAGTTCCAGAAGGCAAGAACAATGATATTGGAAAAGAGAGAATGTTTGAAGAGATAGTAGCTAGAATTGTCCAGAATTAAGGAAAAATCAAATAGTCATTGAGGGAACAAAATGAGTTCTAGGAAAGATAAAAAATAAATAAATAAATAAACCCACAACTAAATTTATATTACGTCTACAGGACAGTACACACAATAATATTTCTCAGTTGGTGGCCTCATCCTGAATCTTTATTACATGGGTTGGGTTCAGGTAAATACAGGCACCCATCCCCACTCACAGGGAAGCCAGGTGAGGCACAAAGGTGACAGTAAAACACAGGTTCCCAGTGACTCTGCGGTGCAGCAAGAATCAAGGTCCATTTTTGACATATTACTCATTTTTCAATTTTAAATATTACTGTCAGTTATTGGCCATTAACTTTCTCATGTGTCCTTCATTAAAAATAAATCTTTAATTTTCAGGAAAATAAAATTCATCAAATTTTTTGTCTCATATTTTATACTTTCAAGTTTTTTAAGTCTTATGGAATCTTTCCCAAGCATACATCACAAAGCCATTCTACAGTTTCCTCTATTTATAGTTTATCTTTCACATCTAGATATTTAAATCATTAGATGTATGCATGTTTAAGTAAAAATACAAATTTTTTTTCACTAAAAGACCCTATTTTTCCTAAACATTGTACCAAATAATCCATATTTTCTCCATCATTTTGTGGTGCTGTATTTAATATGTATTGAGTCCCCAGATATACATGGGTCTGTCACTGGATTCTCTATTATATGTTTTTGGCTTTATTTCAGCTTTTGAACCAATGATACATTATTTTAGTTCTATGGCTTCATAGTCTTATTATCTGATAAAGAAAATATAAAGTTGACAGGCTTTTATGGATCTTTTTTCTCCAATAAATGTTTTTTGGGATAAGTTTATTGAATCCTGCTGGAATTTTCATTAAGATTTGCAATAAATTTATAAGTTAGTGAAGAAATGGCATCCTTAAGTTAGAACTTAAACTATGAAAGCATATGGAATACTATTCAGATCTCTACACAGTTTATTAGCATTTTAAAGTTTTCTCCATAGTTAACT
The DNA here is from genome assembly GCA_028646485.1 of Cryptoprocta ferox. Taxonomy (NCBI): domain Eukaryota; kingdom Metazoa; phylum Chordata; class Mammalia; order Carnivora; family Eupleridae; genus Cryptoprocta; species Cryptoprocta ferox. The sequence goes on along the minus strand of CM053577.1, from coordinate 772,084 downwards.
TGTTTTTCTCAGTTAAGCTCCTCAGGTGTTATTTGTTATTATTATAAAAGAAATCTTATTTTAATTTTAATTTCAGTTAGTTGTTACTGGTAATTTCATTGTTGTAACTAGATATTACATGCGGCAACCTTACTGAATTACAGCACTTCTAAGAGTTTAATGATTCTATTAGATTTTCCAGTTAAATGAATCAACTCATCTGCAAATAATGAGAGTTTTGTCTCTCCTCTTCCAAGGCTTTTTACTTTTCATTTGTTTCTCTTTCTTTTATTGATCAGAATGTCCAATATTATGTTAAAAAAAAGTTGTAAGAGTAGTTATCCTTGTCATATGTCTGATCTTAAGGAGAATGCACGTAAAATCTCTCTATTAAGTATAATTTTCTAGAAATATTAGTATATAACTTGTATCAGATTAAGAATCTCCATGCTATTCCTACTTTGTTAGATTTTTGTTTAATCCTAAATAGTAATGAATTTAAATGCTTTTTCTGCATCTACTGAGAGAATGAGAGAATACAAAATATTTCTTCTTTATCAAAGCGGTGAATTCAGTCATTAGATTTTCCAACATTGAATCAATCTCGCATTTGGAGACAAATCCTGCTTGATCAAGACACATTTTTAAGTGCACAGTTAAACCCAGTTGGCCAGGTTCTATTTCAGATCCACATAGGGTTGTCCATAACTGAAACTGGCGTGTAATCATATTTTGCATTGTGCTTAGCGTTGTTAGAACAAAAATTGCCCTACTCTCATTGTGAAACCAGGGGAATTCTTACACATTCAGTGCTAATGGAAGGCAAAGTTACACGGCCACGTGGAAAACATTTTGGCAGTTTCTTGTAAAATACAGCATACACTTCACATACAAGCCAGAAAGCCCATATGTAAGTTATTTATCCAGAAAACTAAAAACACACATTGGCACAAAGACTGTTGGTGAATGTTTCTGTAGCTTTACTCATAACACAAAAGCTGGAAACACGCAAACCTTCCGAACTGTGACGTATGAACCTGTGTGAAGCCCTACAATAGGACACATTGCTCATAATGCAGCCATATAAAAAGTCTCGTATCCATTATCCTGCATGAAAGAATAAACACACCAAACACGTGGTGTGTTTATTATTCAAAGTACTGTATATGACTTCCCGAAAAGACGTAAGGAACAGAAATCAAATCAGTGGCTGGGGTAAGAAGAAAAAATTGAGTACAAAGGGACTCACAATACATGGGGGGGTCCCCGTCCTGACCCTGGGGGACCTGGGTGGGGGAACATCTCCGTCCTGACTGTGGTGCCGGTCGTATGGCCGTATATCCATCTATTAACCTCTTATTTAATTTCATACCACCTTGGATGAAGTTTACTGTGTATAAACTATTCATCAGTAAACCTTAATTTAATATATAATAAATGCCACCATATGTTGGACTAAGTGACATAGATAATGGGAGTTGCCAAAGATTATTGAAAATAAATCACATCCAAAATATCTATTGGGTATAAAAAATAAGCCTTTGTGTCCTCAGCCATGCGAAAGTGAAAAGTAACCATGTTTGCATCTCAGCTGAGACTGGCTTCTACACAAGTACTTCACCCGAAGAATTAAGAGCGTTATGTCATCAGCTGGATTGTATGAAGCTCTAGGTGTCTGCACGCAACACATAAAAAAAAGACTACTTTTCAATATCACGCACCTTCTGTTCCCACCATAGAGAAACCCTGAAAACTGATTAGTGGCCAGAGGTGAGAAAAATTCGGTTTCCATTTCCAGCAGTGACTGAAGAAAACAGGAGGAAGCAGACAAGATTCTGGGTTTTAACTCCAGACTTCCGCTCATACTTGGTGCACGACTGAGTGCTTTTACTTGGTGCACACGTAAGTGCTTGTACTCGGTGCACACGTAGGTGCTCATACTCGGTGCAGACCTAAGTGCTAGTGCTTGGTGCACACCTAACTGCTCGTAGTCTGTGCACACCTAAGTGCTGGTGCTTGGTGCACACGTAAGTGCTAGTGCTTTGTGCACACCTAAGCACTCATACTCTGTGTGCACCTAAGTGCTCGTGCTTGGTGCATACCTAAGCGGAATCCAGCTCTAACAACATGTTGCCAAGTCGCTTCATGTCTGCTAGTCGTCCTGAAACCTCACAAGGGCTCCATGTGTCCTGATTCCCTCCACTCAGAGGCATGTTTCCAAATGTCTAGACTCCTTTTCCTCAGTGTCTCCACACGCACTGGGACCTTTTCTTGTTCGCTGCGGGCCACCTCCCGGGAGTGCAGCCGGTGGGGCAGATCGCACAGCTCTGCCTACGAGATTTTGTGGTCTAAACAGGTTTGAAAGTAGCCACTCTTCTCCAAACTCAAGACTCTGGAACAGTACTAGAAGACAGAGAGTGCAGCTCGGCGCGGCCAGGCTGCCACTCGCCAGTGCGGTGACAACAGTGATGACAACAGTGTCCGGCTCAGGGGCCTGGGAACGATGTTAGTCAACACAGCCTAGATCTCTGCTGGCACACAGGAAGTCCTGCTGTTCTGAAGTGTAAATAGCACCCTCCTCGATGACAACCAGGAAACGTCCCCTCCATGGCGGGGGGGGGGGGTAGAGTGAGAAGAGCCACAGATAGCACCGGACACTGCATGTGAGCTCCACGTGCAGACTGAAGGAAACCAGAAAGAAGAATTTCATAGAGAGAAGGGGCTCCAGGTTGAAACGCAAGGTGAGGCCACCAAACGTGGCCGTGTTGGACACCAGCCCTGAATCCCGCCCCTCATCTGACCCGTTCCTCTGGGCTTCCCGGCGGGAGGCTGGCCGGCCCCTGGGGAGCAGAGGGAGGTGCACCTGTGAGAGAGGCCCAGGGTCCGTCCCTGCCGCTGGAGGCAACGGGGACACCACAGGAAGGCCACGTAAGAAACCACGGACTATGGAGAATCCACTTCTGTAACACCTGTGCCTGGAGATGGCCGTCTTCCCAGACACTTCACCTAACACAACAGGTGTGAAGGGAGACAAAACCCAGATGTGCCCTTGGAATGAAGAGAGGACTTCATCATCTAATTGTGCCAGACCCGGTGCCTCCTGAGAGCACGTGCTTGCGCGTGGGCAAGCCGGCCACCAGCCTCTGGCACGGCCGCGGTTCCTCTCCGCGCGGGAAAGCTGCCGGGATCGGCCGTTTTGGGTGCTCGGGGAGATCTCTGTGGCAGGGGAAAGGTCTGAAGTTTCTTCACAAAGAAGTTACTGTTCAGCCTCATCCATCAGAAGAAGAAATTTAGAAATGAGGAGCCTCTGAAATGTTTCCTAGCAGGAGTCTGAGATGATGATCAACGCGACCATTCTTCCCCAGCTGCCTCAAATGTTACCAGGGGCGGCGACGGCGGTCCACGCCAATGTGGGAATCGCTGGCGCGGGGCCGGCTTACACTGCCCGACCCTACGTGCGTGGCACAATGTGTTGCTTTAGATCTCGCTTAACCCAGGACTAAGCCCCTCGTCCTGTGCTTTTCTGAATGTTGTTTGTTTTGTGGTTAGCAAACAACAGAAAAGAGAGCTCTCCAGCCCCCGCTCCCCACCAACCTCGTAACCGAGACTCCGAAGCCAGTAGGAAGTGAAAGTGATAACACAATGGTCCCGCGGTGATTGCAGTGGAGACAGCGCAGAGGCCCACGTCAGCAGACTGGCTACTATACGTAACCTCTCGCTGCACCTCAGTTTTACCATCTGCCAACTGGGGAACAACAATGAACTGTGCTTCGGATCATGTGCACATGCGTGACACATATGACAACATGGCCACTTCATAGCGCAAATAACAACACATACAAGATACGTGGTCCACACGGAGTCACGCACAGTAGCTGTTTTGCATCGACCCTTGATTTCCCTGCTGCTCGTCTTTTGCAGAGTGATCTGGTCCTGAAGGAAGACTGATGTCGTGATGCTTGCAGACCCTGGGTATGAAGCATTTTCATGTCCAGGTCATTTGCTCATTTGCTACATCGCCTTGATCAAACCCTTCCTAAATTCCCCATGCCCGCTTCTAGTTGAGTCATATGCTTCCAGAGGTGAAATTAGTCTTCGAGAAAAATCTAGTGTGTTTTTTAAGTCATCAATCTGGTCTGTGAAAAGTCGCAGAGCTGAAAGGAGCAGATGGGAGTGGGCACCCGCGTCCGCTCGCTGCAGGCCCTGCGGTGAAGTCCTTCACCACACACACCGTGCGCTGTCTGCACAGAAACCGGAACAGCACCTCACGCAGGTATCAGCCTTGACAGAGGCAGTAAGTGCAAAGAGTTACTTTGGATTAAAAGCCTAAAACGAGTTGGCATTTGAAAACGTGAGTCTCATGAGCCATCACGGCAGAAACTGGAGAGCACAGCCCGCTGCCCATTTCAGTTTGTCTGACGGATTCCAGAAAAGAAAATGCAGCGTCACGCGCGGCCTCAGCTCTGAGCCGGCCGCTCGGATGGGAACACGGTGCCTCGGCCCGAGCCCGCCGTCGTGACGACTCAGGCTTCACGAAGGACTGATAGCTGGCGACCAGGCAGCTGTGGTCAGTAACTCAGAGTTTCTGGGATGGGCAGGCAGGTCCGCTGTGCAGCCAAAACTGAGTTCGCCAAAGACTGAAGTTCTATAATTTCATTACTTCTCAAACGTCTCTAATCCAGGATAAATATTTTCCCTTTGTTGAAACTTGCCAAGGTTCGGATCACAGGGACCTGGGTGTGGGATGCCCTGAGGGTCGGATCGCAGGGACCTGGGTGTGGGATGCTCTGAGGGTGGGATCGCAGGGATCTGGGTGTGGATGCTCTGAGGGT
>CM053577.1:741007-766773 GCA_028646485.1 Cryptoprocta ferox | reverse complement strand
GGGTGTGGATGCTCTGAGGGTGGGATCGGAGGGATCTGGGTGTGGATGCTCTGAGGGTCGGACTGCAGGGACCTGGGTGTGGATGCTCTGAGGGCCGGATCGCAGGGACCTGGGTGTGGGATGCTCTGAGGGCCGGATCGCAGGGACCTGGGTGTGGGATGCTCTGAGGGTCGGATCGCAGGGATCTGGGTGTGGATGCTCTGAGGGTCAGATTGCAGGGACCTGGGTGTGGGGACGCTCTGAGGGTGGGATCGGAGGGATCTGGGTGTGGGGAAAGCCCACCAGCTGTGCTGCCTGGACTCCCAGCACGCCCGCCACAGGGCTGGATGCTGAGCACAGGTTCGGTTCTGTGTTTGGAAGGAAACAATCTGCGAACCTGATAGTCTGCTCCTGGGGCAGGGGAGGTGACACTCTGCAGGTCAGTCCTCACTACAGACAGAAGGAGGCCACCGGCCAACTGCCGTCTCCCTGCCTGCTCTCTGCATGCGACGCGATGCCCCACGTGTCTTAGGGGCACAGGTGGAGAACCAGACAAGAAGCTGGTGAGGGTTTTCCTCGGCTCCAGTTTGCGTGGGCAAGTATGAGCTTCGAGCGACTGCACGATGTGCAGCATAGTGTCTGTGTCTTTCCTGCACTTGCCAAGAGCCACGGAGTATCGTCGTGGCCTGGAGATCTCCAGACAGTGACGCATCATAACCCTGAACCACGAGAAACTTCACCTGAATCTATGACAGGCCCTAGTTTAGGACCTGAACTGCCAAATAGCGGATCCACTTTATGGGCTGTTTTAAACTACCCACCTGTCACCACCCACGTGCGTGTGCACACACACAGTGCAACACTGCACAGAAAATACTGTATGGAGATAATCACACGTATTGTATCAAGTAGAAAATCTGCTCACGGCTGCAGGCCCCAAGGATCTCTGTAAAAGGAGAAGAAAGTCACTGGACAGGATGAGGAAACTGCAGAGCCTCCTGGGAGATGAATGGTCGGCGTGCGGTCACACCTGAGGCCGAACTGACTGATGGGAGAACATGACCGCTTCCGGAAGGGTAATGCACCAGCACTTTTAACAGCTGTTCTTAGACTAAGTGAAACGAAATTCATGGCAATGACTCTAGCAGGTCCTGTTGTGGGGATAGGGTGGAACGTAGGGTGACTTAAAAATTATGTTTTAAGTTTACAAACTATACCTGAAATGTGAAATCACAAATTCCTAACCCCATTACAGTTATATTATTCAATTTCCAAAATGCAACTCCTAGTTAAGATCAAGTTTTTAATTCAAGCTTTGAGGCATCCCCTTTAATTCAAGCAGCATACAGAAATTGTATATAAAATATAACAAGAGAAAAAATAAACTGGCCTAGCCAGGCTCAAAACAAGACAATTCCTCCATAAACAGAAACAAGACAGAACCGCGGGCTCCGGCAGGTCAGGAGCGCCCCCCGCAGGCCCCGCACTGGAACGGCAGCTGTCCCTGGACGGAGGTTGCAGGACCCACGCAGTAGCGGGGGCTGCTGACCCCCATCCTTCCTTCCATCACCGGCAGGAGAGGCTGCACCGAGGACCCGCACTGAGGCCCCAATGAAAGAGAGAGAGGCAGAGAAAGAGAAAGCTGGACATTTTTCTCCACTAAAAATAAATCTGTAAGTTAAAATTGTAAACCTCGTGTTTACATTGAATGTGAAGAAGGCAGATTGAATAACAGGGTCTGAGAAATAATTTAAAGTAAGTATGCTTATAGTCCCCAAAAAGATGAATGGACAAGCAAATAAAAATAAGAAATTATTTTACAAACTCCAGTAAATGTGAAAGGACGTATTGGAAACGTTAAAAAGTGGATATTGAAAAAAAATGGCAGGACAATGTTGGCTTGGAGAAAAACCACTTGAAGGAAGCCTAGTTCACAGAAATAGAAAATTCCACTGAGAGATAGACTGGTTTAAAAATATGAAAGATCAGCAAAGATCCTTGATTGATACTTTAAGAGTTTAAAAAATACATTGAATAGAATCCGAAACACAATAAGAAAAGCAATTCTGGAGAAACAATATTTGAAGAGGTAATGGATATCAAATTCCTCATCAGCAACGTTAGATATCATAAGGCAACAAAACAATATTTTCAGAGTATTAATAACATGTCCGTCTAGACATTTATGCCAAGCTAAATGTCATTTAGGTGTGAGGGCAAGATGGAAACATTTTCAGATATACAACGACCAAGAGATGTTATCACTTACTTTCAATACCTTACTGGAAAAAGATATGAAAAAATGCATTTCGGCAAGAGGAAAGAACCTAGCGGAAACCAAGAGAAAACCAGTGACACAGAAATGGACCCAGACCCAACAGTTGCAACAAGCTGTGGACAAGAATCTTCCCGTGCTACAGACGCCCATTACGGTCTACTCTTGTCCAGGAAGAAACAGATACAGAGCTAACTTCAGATTTTTTTAATTAAAATGTACAGCTAAGTATACAGGTTACAAGATTAAGAGTAATAGCTAACATAAAAAAGAAGTATAATCTTTAGTTTGCAGCCAACACCAGGAAAAATGTTAAAAGTCAACCTTGCAGAGGTGTCTGCGAGATCTTTTATGATAACAATATATGTGGTACGTCATACATGATGTGTGTATGTCTATGTAGTGAGTCTTGCAAAGGTTTCTGAGAAATAATGAGCACATCCAGCAATGTTGCTAAAATAGGGAAGATCACTCAGTGTTTCCCCACTTGATAAGGAGGACGCAGTTCCCTCCTAAGACAAACATGCCCTCCAGCAAGCTTCAGGGGGGAGGCTCTCACCTCCTCGGTTCTGCTACTTTCAACCGTTAGTTACAGTTAGATGCAAAATAAACTGGCTAACCTTTCTCGTTTATTACATAAAGGGGGAAAGGAGCCATAGCATGTAGTTTTCTTTTTTTTTTTCACTTTTAATCAGCTAATCCAAATGCAAAAATGATTGTTAAATTTTATTATCAGTACGTGTTCCAAATCATGCTCGGAGAGGACCAGCACTAGATTAGCCCAGCCAGCAAGGCGTGTCACCACCAGGGGCTCGCCGTATTGTACTTGGAACATGAAAAAGGAACCTGAGCTGCATCTGAGTCGTGGGTCCAATGCGGCATCTTGGGCAAGAGATTTCCCCTTCAGGGATCTCAGACTCCCCTCGTGACAGACGGTGAAAATAGTGCCTTTCCTAATGTGCCGTCACGGAGTTAACTGGGAGAGTGTGCAAAGGCGCCACTAAGTGTGAGTTCCCAGGAAATGTCAGTTGTAATAAAGTGAAGAATAACAGGGGTTAGTTGCAGGGACGAAATTTCCAGCCTGGAGAGTTAGCCAAATGGATGATACACACAGGAATCATCAGACATGTGCCTCCCAGGATCCTCCTTTTTTTTTTTTATTTTTTCATGTTTGATTTATTTATTTTGAGAGAGAGAGAGAGAGAGAACATGAGCAGGGGAGAGGCAGAGAGAAAGGGAGAGAGAGAATCCCAGGCAGGCTCTGCACTGTCAGTGAAGAGCCCAACACAGGGCTTGAACCCATGAACTGTGGGACCATGACCTGAGCTGAAATCAAGAGTCACACGTTCAACGGACTGGGCCACCCAGGTGCCCTATTCCCTGGATCCTTCTACCTGCTGCAACACAGGTGTTTCCTCCACTCCTCTTTGAGCAGGAAGGGGTGCCTGGTGGTGCAGTGGCTGCCTGTGGTGCTCCCCAGCTCAGGCCAAGCAGTTTGCCCAGCGCCAGCCTGGAGCTCCGGCAGCTAGGGAACTCGTGTCAGCACCTGGCGGCCTGCTGACCAGACACCAGTTTCCCACTGGGATCCTTGCTAGGCATGAATCTGAAGCTCAGGTAGTCAGTGCACAGGGACACAGGCACAGGGGCACCCATTACAACGCTCCCATGACAGGCTCCCTGCGCCTGTAGGTACTCACACCGTACTCTGGAAGCAGAAGTTGTACAAACACTAAATTAGATGCACACTCTAAAAATCATGACTGTAGTAAAAATTATAAACTACGAAATGGTATAAATAGTGAAATAAAAGATGAGTCCTGTAAGTTCAGAAAAACACTGGAAGTTGAATACAATTCTGACAATTCTCAAACGTTCAGCATTTTTTGAAGAAACTTGATAGCCAAGTCCACAGAAGAGCTGGATAGTTGAAACACTGGTGGACAGAGAAATGCCGTCCTCATGGTGCACACGGGACACCGTTCCTGGAGAAATGGGAACTCGTGTGCACAGGAACCCCTGCAGGCGGGCGCCCATCACCACTGCACCTGTAACAGCTCCAGGCTGCAGATGGCGTCCTGCCGACGGTAACACAGGGACCCTTCAGAGGACTGTGCCGCGTGAAGAGGCCAACTGGTAAAAGGTCACAGAGTAACATTCTTGACCACATGGTAGAAAGAACAGATTGCTGGCTTCCAGGAGTTAGGGACCAGGTCAGGGGGATGGGTGTGGATACAAAACGGACTCAGGAGGGATCCTTGTGGTGACAGATTGTTCTGGATCTTGACTGTGCTGTGGATACATGTGTGATAATACTGCATATACCTAAGTGCTGCGTGCGCGCGCACACACACACACACGTGCCAGTCTCATGGGAAACGTGAACACCATTGGGTTGCAGAGTAACTTACGCTCAAATCCTGCTAAGCCTCGTTGTGAGGGGCAGCGTGCCCCCTCCCCTGCGCACCCCTTGGACACCAGGACAGCACCCCCTTCAGGCTCTAACCAGTGTGTCCCTTTACCATGACACCTGGAGCCAAGTTTCAGCACGCACCAGGGGGTGGGGAAGGGAGCCAGTCCGCGTCCGCATCAGCACAAGGTCAGGAGCCCATGGGGGGCCACTCGGGGGCCCAGACAGGAGTGGGAGAAGGTGCCAAGAGCAGAGTCAGCTGCACATGGTCCCAACTGCTTCCCGGGTGCCCGATGGTGGCCTGTGCTGAATGGGGTGGACATGCCAGAAACGTCTTGGAACGTTGTCCAGGAAGAAATCCAAAGACTGCTGTTGGATTGTGGACTCATTTGTAACAGACACCACGTCCAGATCATGACACTCCCCACCCACGACAGCCCTTCACCACGGGATCAGGAATCGGCGAGGAGAGAAGGACACATCTGAGAACGCCGGGAGTAAGGAGTCTCGGGACCAGGGCGCCCGAGGAAGATGCCAGCCCAGTCAGGCTCCCCGCTTCCCTGGCGATGCCGCACCCCAGCTAACAAGGCTGTCTTGACCCAGGGCTCAGAGGACATGGCCCAAGCACAGGCAGCAAGGGTCGCGACCAGGCCAGGCCAGCCAGGCAGCTGACTTACCTCAGACGCTCCGGTCCCAGCACATGCGCTGGCCTTGTTGGGTCCCAGGCCCCGTGCCCCGCGAGCTGCCCCGGTGGCTCCTCTGGGCTCCTGGCGGGAGCGGAGCGCGCTCAGGGCTGGCAGGTGCGGCAGCGGCTCCCGGCCTGATGGATGGGGCCTTTGCAGGGGGAGAGGCTGGCGCTCTCCTCGGTGCGAAACTCTAAGCCAAGAGCAATGCCGCATCCATGGGGGAAGTGGATCCCGCCACTGCCAGACTTGGAAAATGGAGAGTTTTGTTTCCTGTAATCCCGACGTGGCCTGTGTGCAGTAGGCGGTTCTTGGCTAACAGCGGAGTACGGTGTGTGCTCGGCGGGACGGCACCAAAGGGGAGCGGACACCACGTCCGTCCATCCGTCTGGGCTTGAGCTCACGCCTCAGGGCCACAGGGGCCTCGTCTGACCTCGGGTCACAGCAGCCTCCACTCGGCAGCACGCTCCCCACCAAACAGCCTCTGGGGACCAACGGCAGGTCCTCTGGGGGTGAGCTTGCGAGCTGGGGGTGGAGGAGAAAACCCCACCAAGGCCCCGGAGGTGGCCCCCCCACGCCTCTCGTTGTCTGCGGCTCCCACAGAAGCTTCTCTCCTCCGAGGGAAATGCGCTGCACCAGGGAGAAGGCTGGAGGGCAGAGGTGGGAAGGTCTCCCTCGGGACAGGGCCCCCTGGCCTCGCTTGCTGAGGTCCTCGTGGGGCGAGTGTGGTGCGATGCCCCCCAGCTGCTCCACCCAGGCAGCCGCACCTGGCACATCCCAGGCCCGGGTGCTGTGCGTTCGCAGAGACCAGGCCGCACCCCTGCTCCCCATGTCCTGGGACTAGAATTCTGGCCAGCAAGGCTCCAGCCCAGAATCCGCCAGCGGAAGTGTGGGTGCGGGACAGGGAGGGTGCCTGCTCCCGCCATCCGGCAAGTGTGTGGGAGTGACAGCCGCGGGGTCACTCCACCTGGAGCCGCAGGAGCCACAGCCCCCAGCCCCACAGGGTCCCCTCAGAGGCCCGCAGACCTCCCGCCACCCTGCAGGTCACACTCCTCCTCTGCAGACGGAGGCGGAGTGGCGCGGCCAGGCTAAGCTCACCCTGGACGGGCAGAGCCCCTGCTGAATCCTTGGGGGCAGGGGGTTGCTGACTGACACCTCCTCCCAACACACGTGACAGGGAGCAGCATGCCAGGGGGTTTGCCAGGATAAATAACGTTCTGTATGCCACACATCCAACCATCAGCAAAATACAAGAAGACAAAAGTTACTGCGCAAAGATATTTAACAAAAATGAAAGTAGGCAACACGAGGAAATGCGGTGAGTGCCCTGACCAGCGGTGGCCGTGGTGGCTCCATGGGGTGACGGTCAGCCCTCTGGACTCTGACCCGCGGTGGCCAAGATGCACGAAGGCAGACTTTTCTCAGGAGCTGTGAGGTACGGTCGGATATTCTAACTGGACGCATCTGGACTAACGGGGTCTTAGCCCTTTATCTCACCAGGTCCTGTCCCATAATTACTGGGACGCAGGGGATAAGAGGGACTGGTTGTCCGAGGTTGTCTGAACAGTGACCCGAGAAGCCTGGGGGACACATGCTGGGGGAGCACCACCAGCAACTGCTCCCAGCAAGCTGGTCAAGGAGGTGAGTCAACGGAGCAACATCTTCCATGTGCTTGGGTTTGGATCCAGTTATTCTGGAAGGTTCTCCATAAACTAGGTAGAGCTAAACAGCCTGACACCTGCCCACGACTAAATCCACAGACAGGACCAGACGGTCCCAATATGACCACCAGCCAGCCCGACGCTCAGCTGTACCAGGAGCTGAGGGCAGAGGAGGATGAGTGAGTGAGGAGTCCACCGACAGGGAGAGAGAGATGGGGGCGTGGGCGCGTGCAGAGAAGAGAAGGCTCGCTCTCCCTCACTGTCGGCAGCACCCAGGCCTCTTAGGATCCTCGCTGTAGGAACACAGGAGACAGCAGGACAAGACCCTACACTCACCTGTCCCCCTGAAAGCTGTCCCGCTGAGGCTGACGTTGGACACACGCCCTAGAACACGGCCCGTCCACACTGCACTCAGCTCCCTGCCGGCAGGACAAAGCACCTCATCCAGGACGGACTCAATTCCAGCAGCCTCGGTTCCCCGCCACACACCAAGGGACTTGCTCACAGGTACTGGAGATGTGGGTGTGGACACCGTCGGGGCCACTGTCGTGCCCGTTCCTGGAGGGCAGCTAGGAACTGAGTAGGTCGAGGAGTTAAATGGCAGGGCCCCCTGAAACACTGGCAGCAAATCCCATGAAACGTCCACCTCGTCGCAATGAAGTCCTGACGACCAACACACGTCACGAGCTTTGCGAGAATCCATAGGCCACACGACACCGACAGGTCTACCTCCACTGTGTCCCTGCAAAAGACGCCCTTTGGCCGTGCCATGAACATGGCGACCGGATGCAGGAGACGGGCTGGCAACAGCGCTGGAACCATGTGGTTCGTGAGCTTCTCCAGCCTCCAGAAGTGATGGCGTGTGGAGGTTAACTGATGCAGGGGAGGCAGTCACACACATGACGGAGGAAGACCCAGCAGGCTGAGCGGCAGGGGCCGCAATGCAACTTCATGAAAAACAAGAACTTCTCAAGGGCCAAGAGTTACCGCCGTTTACACGTGCTGACACCTGGTCACCCGTGTCCTGCGTAAACACTTCCGGACGTCAGGGAACAGGACGCCTTCTGGCTTCCAAGAGCGTCCCCGGATGGTACAGCCTGTCATCTATTCATTCATCACAAGCTCCCTTTTTTGGGAGGAAAGTGAGCAAGTCCGACTGGAAAACATGTGAGCTTACCTGTGTTAGTTCCTTGTCTGGGGGACTTTTCAGTGCATGTGGTGTGTCACGTTTTCCATCTGTGCTGCGACTTCCTGGGCCTGCCCGGCATTCCCACAGCCACATGAAGTGGCAGAACCAATTTTCCATCAGACTCTGGTCATTAACACACCTTTCCCTGTTCGTCTAAACCTGTCGATCTAGCTGGGCACCTGCACGAGCCGCAGCCCAGCAGCCACAGCACGAAAAGCCGAGCAGCTGGTGGTTAATTCTGTCGCTGGCACGGCACCGAGCTCCTCTGCACTGCAAGGCAGGTTTGCTAACAGTAGGGACAGAATTCTGGTCCACAAAGTGGTACCGGGTTAAAAGTATGCTAACTGCGGAGGTTTTAGGGGAAGTGTCCTGACGTGAAATGCGTCCAAAATCGGAGGGCTTACCGAGTGGACAGAGGCGGGGGGACAGTCATGTGAAAAAGCAGGGGTGATACAACGTTAATGGTAGGAATCTAAGTGACGGGAACTCATCTGTTTACTACAGAACTCTTGCAGCTTTGCTGTGGGGCAGATCATCCGTCATGATGGGAGCACCGCAGCCCTCGCTCCAGATGACAAGGTCATGTCACACGGGCTGCATTACTGTAGGGCTTTCATGAAAGTCACTCACCGTAGGCAGTACAGTTGTTTCTACGGAAGAAGTGAAACCTTATCTTATACTTTCTGCGTAATCTGCCGAAGACCCGTACACGAGATCCGCCACGGAAGACAGCCCCACGTGGCGCTTATTCCGCCTGTGGGTTACTGAGTGTCACTTGGCATTCCACATGACAGCAGCCTGCCCCCGCGGAGCAAACGCCCCTCGGCAGTGAGCACAGACTGCATAAAGGTGGGCCAGCCGACTATCGCTGGTCAAGTTACTGTCGAGTATTCCCAAGGCCCTGGTAAGTCGCGCCAGTTAAAAATCACCTGCTCAGCATCAGCACTGACTTCAATTCATGGAGAGAGACAGGGACAGAGAGGAGGAGGTGCCGTTGGGTCTCCCTGCCTTGCCCGTTCGCACCCGTACTAAGCCATCAGTCCCCACCCACCACGGCAGTAACAGTAAAGCCCGTGTCCAGCGAGCTCTCCCACAGGTGGGCAGGCACCCCGGTGCAGCTGCGACCCTTTCTGTTCGTAGGGAAACAAGACTCAGGTGAGCTGAGTCGTGTGTCCCAGGTCAACCTGTCACCAGCAGGCTGGGAATCAGACACAAGTGCGCTGAAGTGCCCCCCCCCCCAACCCAGGAGCAGCCCCGGCAGCAACCACCAGCTCTTGTGGGTTTATTAGAAATGCAGTTTGTGGACCGCCCGGACCTACCCAGGGAGAGCCTGTGTCTTCAAAGGACACTGACGTGTGAGAAGCTTCCAAGTCCCTTAACCACTTGGCAGTGGTTCTCAGATTTTCTTGTGATCAGAATCATCTGGAAGGCTAATTAAAACATGGATTGCTGGTGGGGGCACCTGGGTGGCTCAGTCAGTTAAGCGTCTGACTCTTGATCTCAGCCCAGGTCTTGATCTCAGAGTTGTGAGTTCAAGTTCCGCTTTGGGCTTCATGCCCAAGTGACACCTACTTAAAAACCCAAACACACGGATCACTGTGTCTTCCTCCCCAGACCTTTTCAGCCAGTAGGACTGGGTGGAGGGCCCGAGAATCTGCATCTCTGACAAGCTCCCAAGTGATGCTGATACTGCTGGTCCAGGGACCGCACTTCAAGGAACATTCCACTTTCCTATACTGCTTCCCAACACCCCGTCAGAATCTTTCTGCTAACATCTTCCAGGCTGGTAAACTCACAACTTCCAGAAATGGCCTCTCCAGGGCACATTTGAATTTTTACAACATTTCTCTGTTTCCAGTGGGACTGGGGTTCCTCTGCAGATGTGCGGCATTTCGTCTGAGCTAGAAACTGAAGGACTCCCACGCTCCCATTTCTCCCCGCTCTCTGTTTAGTCGTGTCTGCCGTCCGAAGGCAGAAGACGGGCACACGTCACAGCCACTTGAAATTCCCGGGGAGACAATAATCAGGACACATGTAATAATTGTCTGCCATTACAATACTCTGCCTCACGTAACAAGTACTGAGCAACTGTTAATTCTAACCTGGCCGCACTAACCCGTCTGCACGCTAACAGAACTTGCAGCGATCCAAAAACACATCAAGCGTCCTGCTGGTGCCTATCCTGATAAAGAACTTTCCTGAGTGTCTGCGTTTATAATCTGTAAATCCCGCCCCTCCCGGGACACTATCTGGAAGTCCAAAGAAACCAATACATTGTGCCAAATTGAAGACCAAGTGTGTGAATAAGGAGGAGAGAAATGCAGTGATTGCAAGAATGTAAGAAAGCAAGAGAACGTGATACATTTACAGAAGCACAGTAACGGGGTCAAAATACAGCCAGTACAGACAAAAACAGGTAAGATGACGCTGCTACACATCAGCTGCACAGCCACAGTGATCACCTTCAAAACGGCGCCTCCTCTGTACCAAAGCTCCACCACCTGTGCTATCAGAGCTCGCGGGACGAAGATGAACACCACGGAGAGTTCCCCGCACCGCAAGCGGGGGCCGGACCACAGCATGTGCGGGCGGCCCCTGCACCATGGCCACATTTGGTCATCAGGTCTGATTAGCAGTCCGCTCACTACCGTGCTAAACTGAAGATGCGTATCTCTGTTACTCACTAAGGCACACGGACTTTAAAATATCTCACTGTCTCAACCCCCAATTTAGTGCATCTCTGCACAGAGCAGAGCTGGTTTCAAACGACACCGTTGATGTCCGGATGATATACGATATCATCTGACTGAACACAACTTTAAATAACTTAAGGATTTTTAAAAAATTAAAATATTTTGCGTTCTGAAATACACTACGCTTTCTGCCTTCAATTTGGTTTTCCAAATTGTACTTTGGGTCTCTGACTTTTTTTTTCCACAGCGGACTCGGTTAAGACAAGTACAAAAGCAGACGTGTGACTTCCCAACGCAGCCGTTTTTCCTCCTTTCGTGTTCTTCTGTGACCGGAGTTGTTATGAGGAGATAGAGGGGAGGAGAAAGGAGCAGGGCAGGGGTGCGGAGGTGCGTTCGGTGGGGAGCAGGGCGGAGGTGCGTTTGGGGGGGAGCAGGGCGGAGGTGCAGACGTGCGTTCGGGGGGGAGCAGGGCGGAGGTGCGTTTGGGGGGGAGCGGGGCGGAGGTGCAGACGTGTGTTTGGGGGGAGCAGGGCGGAGGTGCAGACGTGCGTTTGTGGGGGAGCAGGGCGGAGGTGCGTTTGTGGGGGGAAGTCGGGCAGAGGTGCCTTTGCGGGGAAGCAGGGCTGAAGGTGCGTAGATGCATTTGGGGGACGCACCTCCGCACCTCCACCCTGCTCCCCCCCCAAACTTACCTCCTTACCGCCCTGCAGCCACTATATATAAAAGTTTGGCATCTCTTCCAGTGGTTAAAAATAGAATTACCACACAACCCAGAAAGTCCACTCCTAGGTCCATACACAGTCAGAAAAGCTATGTTTAGACAAAAACGTGTGCCCGAATCTTCACAGCAGCGTTATCCACTATAGCCGAAAAGCGGAAACACCCCAAAAGTCCATCAGCAAGATGTGGGCCATCCTAACCGTGAATCGGTTTCAGCCATGAGAAGGAATGAGTTACACCACCCACAAAAGGACAAGTACCGTAGGGTCCCACGTACACATTACGTTCAGAAAAGGCAAACCCAGGAGACAGGAGGAAAGGCGGTGGTTGCCAGGGGCCTGGGGGCGTGGGGATTTGGGCCAGGCGCTAACGGGTTTCTTTCTGGGGTGATGGAAATATGTTGGAATGGACAGTGGTAATGGTTACACAACATATACACGTGCTCAAAGGAAGTGAACTGCAGAGTTAAAGGTGATAAATTTTAAGTCCTGTAAATTATATATCAGTAAAAATATCTAATAAAGATACATACTGAAATACTTACAGATGAAATGCCATCTGGGATTTGCCTCAAAAAAATCGTAAGGGAAGGGGCTGGAACAGGTGAACAGACCGGCTGGGGGCTGCTCACCGTGTGAGGGGGTGATGGAAACACCAGGGTCATCAGGCATGCTCTCCACTCTTAGATGCACTTGACATTTTGCATTATAAAATTATTATTCTAAGTTTGTTTATTTTGAGAGAGAGAGAGAAAGAGAGAGAGTGTGTGTGCATGCGCGCGCGCGCATGAGTGGGGGAGGGGCAGAGAGAGAGAGAGAGAGAGAACCAAGCAGATAGCACAGAGTCAGACGCGGGACTCGAACTCACAACCCGTGAGATCACGACTTGAGTCAAAATCAAGAGTCAGTCACTTAACCGAATGAGCTACCCTGGTGCCCTTACAAATTTATTTTTAAAAGAAGAACTAAGCAAAGCTTCTTAAAAGGGCTATTGAGGAGTAGTCACTAGAAGGCTACGTTATCAAAATTGGTGGACTATGTCAGGACGCTGTTGGAACAGAGCATGGGAAGAAACAGAGGTGAGAATATCACACGGAAGGGTTGGCATTTCCAATTAGTGAGGAAAAAAGTGCTCAGGAAGACGCCTAATCCTCTGGGAGAAAAATAAGCTGGTAATAGACTTACCGAGAACCGTACACGTAAATAAGAAGAAAACATTAGGAAATAGGAATCTGTTGTCTAAGGGGAAAGTTCTCCTAAGCCTAAAAACAAAAACAGATCTTCGAATTTTTTAACACCACAAACTGAGAAGAATGGGTGCGAACATATGGTAAGGGGTGAAGAGCTCAAGGGGGAAAAGGCGGTATTTCAACGAAAAAAATTTAAAACGTCAATAAATAATTCACAAAAAAAGCAGTATAACTTCCCGACACCACAGGGCTCCTTCCTGTGCTGACACTTTCTGCTTCAGAGAAGCCCCTTCACGCGTGCGGACGCAGAAGTGAGCGGCTCCGTCCGTAAGAACCGAAGGCCCACGCCAATTTCTTTCCTGCCCGTGGCTGTATGGGCCTGGGCCAGTGACCTGTGCTGGGCACTGTTCAAATAATACTTGTTACTGTTTGATGTGAACCCAATTCTTCTCACTCTATCAGAAGATATACAAGTTGGCCCAAAGCTTCTGGAGAAAATTTGGCAATACTTTTTGGAGAAATTTTGGCAAAAGCTGTTAAAAAGTGAGGATGTTGATTCCGCAATTACACTTCCAAAAATTATCACGGGGAAGCAATCACACAGCACGAAAACTTATTTACCAGGATGTCCATCACGGCGATGTGTGAACAACAAAACAAGTGAGGAGCCATCTGAGCGCAACAACACGAGACTAATTAGAAGAATTATGGCACAGCCATACGATAGGACGAGATGCAACTATCCAGGCTAATTTTGTGAAAACTTAGGCTGAAAACCAGTACTGTATTTGTGTTCGGATCTCGCTGTCTCGTGTAAGTGTATATGCACACATACACCCGCGCAGATCCGGGAGAAGACATGGTGCAAACAGTTACCTCTGCGTGTGGACAGTTAATAAGAGCTGTCGTGTTTTTTTCCCTTCTGTCTGCTTCACTTTGTTCATGTGTATTTTCTCTTTTCCAGAATAATATATTTTTAAACGTGAGAAAGTACAGAAAGGATTAGAAATAGGGGCGCCTGGGGGACTCTGTCAGTTGAGTGTCCAACTCTTGATTTCAGCTCAGGTCATGATCCCAGGGTCATGGGATCGAGCCCCACGTCAGGCTCTGGGCTGAGTGTGGACCCCGCTTAGGATTCTCTCTCTCCCTTGCTCTCTGCCCCTCCCCCACTCACACACGATCTCTTCTCTCCAAAATAAGCAAATAAATAAAATCACCTCTGAAGTTAAAAAAATTAAACTTTAAAAATTACACCAATATGTTATTTGTATATCTGCACCTCAAATTTCCCATAAAATGACTGTGTATTCTCAGGACCCTACCCAGAACAGAGATTTTTCCCCTGGCAGAACCGTACTGATTGACGCAGAGCCGCGGGGTAGCCTGCGCTCCAGCCCCATCTGTCTTTCCGGGAACCCCAGAAAGAAGCAGGCCCGGCCGGGGCGCCCCCGCGGGGCCTGCTCCCTGCTCTGACACAGCCGTTCTCGCGAACGCTACTTCTGTGTGTGGGAACCACAGCTGCCACGTCTGCATAACTCAGGGACCGCAGGAGCGCCGCGCGGTCTCCCGTCAGAACAGAGCCACGTGTCACAGGAATCCTGTGTGCTGAGGACACGGAAATGCTGCAACTTACTTAAAGATAAGTTTTTCAAGTTGGGCTTCTAACTCGTTTTCAAAGAAACTGAGCAGAACTCAAATTACAGCCCAGCTGTCACATTCCTGCACTGTGACCGCACCGTGCTCCAGGCTGGAGCCCACGGCGGCGAGCGTCTGCAGGGCCGGAGCTTTGCCAGACCACCAGGAACAAATACCTTCCACCAGCCAGATATGAGATCGACACCCGCCAAACATGACAGGCACCGTCCCCCGTGGCCAAAACTCACAAGCTACGAGCAGCTGTGCCTCTGTCACACTGACGGGTCCCTGCGCCAGAAACCCCACGGTTTCCGTGAAACGGCCTGTGGCACAGCCCCACAGGGCCGAGGTCAGGGGCTGCCTCTGTCTTCTCGCTTCATCGGTGCCTTTCTTCTCCTCCACGTGCAAATTCACAGAAACGTCTACTGCTGACTTGTACCCCTGGCCCCTCCACTCCCCCACGCGTGTGACCGCAGGAGGGGACTGCACGGCCTCCACTGTACAAAACCACGGCACACACTTGGCTCTGGTTCTGTGGTTTCATGTGCGCACTCACGGGGTGTATGTGCAAGGCTGAGGGTTCTGTGGTTTTGTGTGTGCACTCACAGGGTGTCTGTGCAAGGCTGAGGGTTCTGTGGGTTCATGTGCACACTCACGGGGTATGTGTGCGAGGCTGAGGGTTCTGTGGTTTTGTGTGTGCACTCACGGGGCATCTGTGCAAGGCTGAGGGTTCTGTGGGTTCGTGTGCACACTCACGGGGTGTGTGTGCAAGGATTAGGGTTCTGTGGGTTCGTGTGTGCACTCACAGGGCGTCTGTGCAAGGCTGAGGGTTCTGTGGGTTCATGTGCGCACGCATGGGGGGTGTGCAAGGCTGAGGGTTCAGTGGCTTAGTTTGCGCACTCAGGGTGTGTGTGCAAGGCTGAGGGTTCTGTGGGTTCATGCGCACATTCACAGGGCGTGTGTGCAAGGCTGAGGGTTCTGTGGTTTCGTGTGCGCACTCACGGGGGCGTGTGTGCGAGGCTGAGGGTTCTGTGGCTTCGTGTGCGCACTCATGGGGTGTGTGTGCAAGGCTGAGGGTTCTGTGGCTTCGTGTGTGCACTCCAGGGGTGTGTGTGCAAGGCTGAGGGTTCTGTGGGTTCGTGTGCACACTCACGGGGTATGTGTGCGAGGCTGAGGGTTCTGTGGGTTCGTGTGCACGCTCACAGGGCGTGTGTGCAAGGCCGGGTCACAGGCCTGGTCCTGGTGGCAGGTCAGAGCTCCCGGCGCCATGCCTCGCGGACGGTGCGGTCGATCACTCCACGCTGTGACCTAAATAGGAAGAGTACAGCAAGCACCAAGAGGTTGCGTTCCGGAGCTGTCCCGGGCCGCGCGTCTAAGTTCCACCGTTAGGAAATTGCTTTTCTGTAAAACAGGCGCAAACGTAACACACGCACCCCGTGTTCTCTGTGTTTTCTGGAACTAGAAACAGTGTCAACCTCCAGTCCATCCTCCCAGTGGGCTCGCCCTGGCTGGTCCTCTCCGGGAACCAGTAACATCACGGTGTTAACTCGGCCCTGACACGTGTCCACAACGCCCTCGCCTCGTTTACAGTCTCGATTCCACAGCAACCGTCTTCCGCGTTCTCTTTCCCCACACGGACACGACGGAGCCAGACCCTGTTGCTGTCACACTGCAGGACAAACACACAGAGAGCTCTACCGCTTCTTCCTTAGCTCTTCTCTGCCGTCGCCCCACTGCCGTGGCGGCACATTCGCGACCCATCCCCACGGCTGCTACTCCTGCCTGGCTCCCAGGCGGGCTTGCCGTCCAGCACCTCTGGACAGCCCTCCCCACAGCCGGACGGTCGCCCACCTCATGGGCCGTGTATCTCCGGGCAGAAGCCGGGCGCCCCGCACGTGGGCTGCGGCTCGGCCCTCGTTTACGGGTTCCATGCAAGCGCCCACAGGAGACTCGGTGTGCAAGTGAACGGGCGAAGCAGGCTGTGCACTCGCGCTCACTCTGCCACACGGGGCCTGGCTGTCCTGCCCTAACTCTACAGCCAAGCCTGGGGCAGAGTGCCCGCACGTGCACGATGATAATTGCATTCAGTTACCTTTGAGATTCTGTTAACTTCAATCGTGCAAGACTCACAGCTTCACATGCATTTTTCGGTTTTGCTATGACAAGGGTGTATTTGTCGGGGCAGGTGGTAAGGTATGTCCTTTTCGCCGTGTGTCACCTGAAGCAAGAATGTCAGGCTCGGGCTCCCAGCAATGCCTCACCAGGGCCCCGGGACAGTCACACGCATGGAAAAGTAAATGCTTAGGATGAGGTTACACCGAAGGGGGGTTATCGCTGGACCTGCGTCACGATGAAGCCGTCGAGTGGACATCGGTCCAACACGCGCCTCTGGGCCCCCACAGGGCACAGCAGACAACAGGCTAGACGGGGCGGGACAGCGCGGAGTGGGAGCAGGGAAGTCAGGTAAGGCTTATAAAGGGGCTGGGGGAGGCTCGGCGCCCAGGAGGAAGTGGGGCCTGAGGGACGCCAGCCTGGACAGGCAGGGTATGGAAGGACGCATGAGCCAGGGGAACAGTGGACAGCAGGCCTTCCAGAAGGAAGAAACGGGCCAGCTGTGCGAGAGGACGTGGCTTGTGGGAAGGGCACAGCATGGCCGGGCCAGCGGGTGAGCGGAGGAGAGGGGAGGCCGGAGGAGCCAGGGACGGACACGAGAGGAGTCTGGTCTCCCACGCCCACGAGCGAACTACTGGGAATGTCCTGTGTGGGAGGGACAGATGTGACCAAACAGGAGAGAGACTCCCTCCCTCTCCCGAGCAAGGGCCCTGAGACAGATGCTCCCACTGGAGCTAAGCCCTGCCCCAAGTCTCAGACACCCTTTAAGAGGTCACGCGTCCCGGTGTCCAAGACACAGGAAACTCGGAGGCAAAAGGCACCAGCAAGACTCCACATCTGGGCACCGCATGCAGTGGGGCCACGGGCACAGAGTCCCCTGTTCTCAGAGAGCCGCGCACACGAGAGGTCCAGGCTCCCGCCCACTGCAGCGCCTGGCACCTGCTCTTACCCCCGGGTGCAGAAGCCCTCGGTGAGCACCGCGCACCCCCGACAGGGAGTGACCCCCAAGACGTCAGCACCCATGTGCACACGTTTCCTGCCCGGCTGCCCCGCCCACAGCCGCCAGCACAACCACGACAGTGCCAAGAGTGGACGTCCTGGTCTTTTTCCTCACCTTCTGGGGGAACTGCGCTGTCTTTCAATACTAGCAACGCTGTTGACTGTGGGTCTTCATGGACGGACTTTATCAGGTTGAGGAAGCTGTTTTGTGTTGATGTTGCTTGAATCATTCATAAACAGGTGATAATTTTGTCAAAAGATTTTTCTGTGTCTGTGAGATGATCGTATGTTTTATTTATTGATGTGATGTAATGCATTAATTTATTGTCATTTCTTAAACCGTCCTTGTGTTCCTGAGATAAAGCTCACTTTTACATATGGAGGAATTTGATTTGCTAGTTATTGAGGATTTTTACATCTATATTCATGAGAAATATTGATGCTAGTTTTCTTCTGTTTTTTTTTTTTTAATCTTTAATCAGGGTGATACTGGCCTCACTGAGTAAGTTTTGGTGTTCCCTCTAATTTATTGGAAAAGTTTGTGAAGAAATGGCATTAATTCTTCCTTAAATGTTTGGTAGGAGTCACTAGTGACTCCATCTTGTCCTGGTATTTCCTTTGTGGGAAGTTTTTTTTTTTTAATTATTCTTACAATTTAAGCTCTTTAGTTGTTGTAAGTCTCTTAAATTTTTCTATTTATTCTTAAGTCACTGTCAATAATTTGCACCTCTGTGAATTTGACTCATGCTGCCTCACCTACTCCTGCCCAGCAGCTCCTTAGTGAGGTCAGCAGCATGTCCCCACTTCCAATTTCAGCAGCCAGAGTCTCTTTTTCCTTGGTCGGCTCCCTACTTGGTAACGTCACTTATTCTAACATCTGGGTACACACATTTCTCATCCAGGTAAAACTTGAAATTATAGTTGACCCTGTAATATGGGAGGTTAGGGATGCTGACCGCTGCGTAGTCGAATATACACATTTAACTTCTGACCCCCGCCAAACCTAAGTACGACAATCTACTGTTGACCGGAAGCCTTACCAATAACACGGTCTATAAACACATATTTTGTGTATGTATTACATACTGCATTCTTACAATAAAATATGCTAGAGAGAAAGAAAACGTTACCAAGAAAATCATGAGAAAATACCCTTGCGATACACTTACTGTGCTTACTGAAAAAATCCACAGACACGGGGACCTGCACAGTTCAAACCTGTGTGGCTCGTGGGTCACCTGTATTTGTATTTTCTACTCGTCTGTAAGACCATTTTTGTATGAAAGATTTCCATAAGTGTCTTTTGCCTTTTTCTGTGAACCTTTTAAAGTATACTTTCGTAAGACGACTTATCTAGAAAATAAACTAACTAATCATCCAGAGGTAAGATTCTAAATTGTACGGAAAGACCACCATAGTTTGGTGGGGAAACAGCACTGACAGAGGACTCTGGGGGCTTCTGTAATACTCGCTCTGCTCTGAACTGGTAAGTGCCACTTTCTTTAGGCTACAAAGAGAATCAAATGATTCACTGTTTGGCGTCACGCGGCAGTGTGGTGCGCTCTCTACATTCCCCGCGGTGCTAGAGGGCATTAGGAACAGCAGAAAAAACTGCTCAGAACTGAAGAGTAACTACAGGTCTCCTGGCACGCCAGTCATCAGGTAACGCTGCCTATTCCCCCTTCATCATTTACTTTAAAACTCAAAGACTTATGGGGCACCTGGGTGGCTCAGTTGGTTAAGTGTCCGACCTCAGCTCAGTCATGATCTCATGGCTCGTGGGTTCAAATCCCCCATCGGGCTCCATGAAGCTAGCTCAGAGCCTGGAGCCTCCTTCGGATTCTGTGTCTCCCTCTCTCTGCCCTCCCCTGCTCATTCTCTCTCTCTCCCTCTCTCCCTCTCTCTCTAATATAAATAAACATGAAAACGTGTATGAAACTCAAGGACTTATTATTAGATGATCCTGGGTCTGACAACTGAAAGGCATCGGAACAGTGCAGGAATACCCTGAAGTACTTCTGTTTCTTAAAGTTGGCAACAGAAAAAATAGATTCATCTTTAGAAATTCCTTTTTCTTTCTTTCTTTTATACTCTGACATAAATCATGGAAAACCAAAGGCAAAGTTAAAAAGCAATGAGATATTTTCCAGTAGTTCACTTAACCTAGGAAATGAGGCACAGTAAGTGTTGCCCAGATGTAGTTAGTGCAGCTTAAACGACTGCGCTCTGGCGTTAAGATCTGGCAGAATAACCCAACGGCGAGCATCTGCCTCATCCAAGACCACCCTCACCAGCCACGAGGCAGAACTTGGCAAGGAAGGAAGGGACAAGGGAGGTCAAAGGTGAGGTTCAGAGGGTTCTATGGCCTCCTGCACAGGCATGTCTACACTGTCGATGGTGAATACATGAGTTTGTGCCCGGTGTATTCACACTGGTCACACTAGCCTGCAGCCCAGACTGTGTCCAGTAAGCCCTGCACTGTCCCCACCCCCTTCCACTTATGGGGACGAGGACAGACGAGCGCACCCAAAGATAGTGCTCACGTAACAGGAGCCGCGGTGCGCGCACGAGACCCCATCTCTGGAAAGTATGAAGTCATCCCTCTGTGCTGGTAACTGAACAGGCCCGGAGGGAGTTCAGACGAACTGCTGTGCTCACAGTCCCAATGGCACTGGTTTCTGACTCAAGGACTTTCTCCTTTTGAGATTCTCTTCAGAGGAAGCTTTTGGAAACACAGTCACAAGCCTTCTATCAGCCACCTCCGCTGCGAGCGAGAGAAACATCAGCACACCCGGGTCCTCTGTCCTCCTCCCGGACCCTACGCAGGCCGACAGCTGGCACACACAGCCACCGAGGGTTTCCAGATTGGGCCACTTATTTTTATGAACATGATTCTAGCCTCTGTCCCCGTAAGTCTGGGTATATTTCTAGATACCTGAGTATCCCGATAAAATGGTATGGAAGTGATAAAACTGGCCTCGTCTGACATGGATTGCTTAAAAATGAAGGAAAAATGCTATAAAAAGTAGGGCTCTTTAATTCCAGTGAACCCCCCCCAAAATGTATGATTGTGTTTATTCGTGCAACCACAATTTTCATGTCGAAAACCCATGTGTGATTTTGGCTCCTCAAAAACGTAAAACTAACAGCCCACCAGTGACCAGAAGCTTTCCTGATAGTCAGTCAACACACATTTTGAACGCCACATGTCTTGTGTGCAAGGTATTCCCACAGCGAAGCCGGCCAGCGGAGGGCAAGTACGCGCACAGGGCCGTGCTGTCGTCCGGGGAGACGCGTCCAGGGTCCGCCGCCCAGCTCACCCCGCTGCTCCCGGGTCCGCGCACCACTAGGGGACAGTGGGAGCTAAGACAAGGGGC
Source organism: Cryptoprocta ferox (assembly GCA_028646485.1). Classification (NCBI taxonomy): domain Eukaryota; kingdom Metazoa; phylum Chordata; class Mammalia; order Carnivora; family Eupleridae; genus Cryptoprocta; species Cryptoprocta ferox. The sequence goes on along the minus strand of CM053577.1, from coordinate 745,854 downwards.
CCAAGGTCTACATATAAACAAAAACTGTGCACTTCCCAGAAGACAACATACAGAAAATCACTGCAGGCTTTGAGTTGGGAAGATTTTTGAGACCAGAAAGTACGAACCATAAAATAAAAGTTACACTACATAAAAATTAAACATCTATGTCATTAAAGGGTATTATAATACAAACAGACAAGCCACGGATGTGGTAGATGTTTGTAATAGGTATACCTGGTCTCTGGTAGCATCTGGAATACATTTTTTAAGAGTTCTACAACTTGTTAATAATAATAATGAACAATTAAAAATGAGCGTACAATCATATGATGTAGTGTTCAAAATCACTCATTATTTTAAAAAAACAAATTAAAAAAACAATAAAAGCACCACAATAGCTAAAATTAAAAAGACTCACAAAATGGGGCTGCCCCAGCACAGGAGAGAGTGTGAACGGCACCCGCTCCAGAAAGCTCGCGAGCGGGTACTGAGGCTGAACATGTGGCCGCCCTCTCCGCCCCCCAGCAGCCCTGCCCCCATCTGCTTGCTCAGGAGAACCGGCATCTTCACACAGAACTTTCCAGAAACGGTTTTATTCACTATCAGCAAGCTGGAACACCAGAGGCTCCTTGGCTGACACAACAGAAAAGCTCTCAGTCACATACAGGAGCAGCTGCTGCGACACGTAACAGACAAAGTTCCCACAGCCACAGAGCTCTAGAAAAGACAGACATTGGGACACTCTGCTCATAGGTGTGGATGCGGGACTGACTGGGAAGGGCACGTGGAAGGTCCCAGTGAAGGGAAAGTCCTGCGTCTGGAGGCGGCGTGCATCACACAAGTGTGCACCTGTCCACACCCACTGACCCGCACTCCGGGTGACAGTGAGTGTGACAACAGTACCTCTATGAGAAGAACAGAGTCAGCTGTCCAACATGACTCAGAGCACACGCTTATTTAGCACAATTGTAGATAAATTGTCAACACTGACTGTGTTCACCTTCGATCTTTCCTTTTTAATTCTTACTCAAAAAATATTTTAGTTTTTATTAAAAATATCAAAGTAATATCTTCCGAAGAAGGCATCCAGATGGCCAACAGACACATGAAAAGATGCTCAACATCACTCATCATCAGGGAAATGCAAATCAAAGCCACAATGAGATACCACCTCACACTGGTCAGAGTGGCTAAAATTAACAACTCAGGAAACAAAACGGATGTTGAAGATGCGGATAAATAGGAACCCTCTTGCACTGTTGGTGGGGATGCAAACTGGTGCAGCCGCTCTGGGAAACAGTGTGGAGGTTCCTCAAAACTCCCCTACGACCCAGCAATAGCACTAGCAGGAATTTACCCAAGGGATACAGGAGTCCTGATTTGAAGGACCACATGTACCCCAATGTTTATAGCAGCGCTATGGACAATAGCCAAATTACGGAAAGAGCCCAAATGTCCATCAACTGATGAATGAATAAAGAAGACGTGGTATATGCACACAATGGACTCCTACTTGGCAATGAGAAAGAATGAAATCCTGCCATTTGCAGCAACGTGGATGGAACTAGAGGGTATTATACTGAGTGAACTATGTCAGCCACAGAAAGATACCATATGTTTTTACTCATATGTGGAATTGGAGATGCTTAACAGATAATCATAGGGAAAGGGAAGGAAAAATACATTACAAACAGGGAGGGAGGCAAACCATAAGAGACTCTTAAATAAAGGGAACAATCTGAGGGTTGATGGGGGTAGGGGGTTGGAAGGGCACGGAAATGGGTGATGGGCACTGAGGAGGGCACTTGTGATGAGCACTGGCTGGTGTATGTAAGAGATGAATCATGGGAATCTACTCCCGAAGCCAAGACTACACTGTGTACACTGTATGTTAGCCAACTTGACAATAAATTGTTTTTTTTAATTTTTTAAAATATTTATTTATTTTTGAGAGACAGAGACAGAGCACAAGCAGGGCAGGGGCAGAGAGAGAGGGAGACAGAATCCGAAGCAGGCTCCAGGCTCTGAGCTGTCAGCACAGAGCCCAACTTGGGGCTCAAACTCATGAGCCATAAAATCATGACCTGAGCTGAAGTCCAACACTCAACCGACTGAGCCACCCAGGAGCCCTGACAAGAAGATATTTAAAAACTATATCAAAGTATAGAAAAATATCTCATTTTCCCCTTCACATACTTAAAAAAAATGGTCAGGATGAGGGTTAGCAGTAAAACCAAGATGGTTTTCATGGCCATTTTCTATACTGTACAATATTTTAGACTTGAATATGCATTGACTGTGTAAAACTGAGACACCTCTTTCATGTTCGCAGGAGCCCTGGTGTCCGTAAGACCCTTTTCACTTCAAGGTATGCTTATAATTTGTAAAAAGTAAGAGAGTATTGAGTAAATCATGTCATTATATCCCCCACATAGATTGAGACATTCTGGTTTCAAGCAAGTGTGATCTTCATTGCATCAGAAATTGCTCTAAATTCAATCTTCCTCTTGACTTTCCCATCTCCTATAAATGAGTGATTGTTCCTGGAAATAATAAGCTTTCCTCACTAAAGTATTCCTGTGTGTAAGGCACGGTAACTGGTGATTTTTGAGCACGTCTGAATTTGGAATTTTCTCACTGCTGCTCACCCCGGGGCGTGGGTGCTGTCTGTCCCTGGCCGGGCAGGAGGCGGTCAGGTGCACCACTGTACTCAGAAGTAAGCCTTGGGTCCCAGTCGAGTCCTTGCTACTGAATGACACACGTGGGTTTTCTGGGGGGAAATTGGTGGAAGTCACTTTGCAACCCAGGATACGAATGTCTGCAGGCCGAGCGGTCTCAATCAGGAGGGCGGCCAGGACACCAGGTCCCAGGTAACTCAACGCAGAGTCTCTCCAGGCGCGACCTGAGGCCCAACTGTCCCAAAACTCAGATGATCTTGTGAAAGTTCACACGTCCAGCATCTTGCATGCACCTGTGGACACAGAAGGTCTAGGATAGGGGCCAAAACATCTTGACTTCCAGAAACACGTACCAGGCCTTTCTGCAAACTCATTTTGCATATCACGATTTCCCAGCACAAGTGGAAATAGATGCGGTATTTGTCCAGATCGCGTGAGCCATAAATCTACAGCCACGCAGGCTCTTCATTTTGACCGCTGTCGGCGGGAGGGAAGTCATCCGCCCTGGAGTCCTGGAGTCGGTGCTGCCACGGGGGGCGCGCGCCGGCCACCTTTCGTCTTGCATGCGGACCACGAGGCGCCCACCCTGCGCCACGGGAGCCTGCCAGGCCGACAGTCTCGTAGCTCAGCCTCCTTGCCTTCCCCCCGACAACTTCGAGGAGCAGCCAGAACTTGAAACCAATACCTTACATACATTTGTGCCTCACCTTAATTTATCCCTCGGAGAGGTTATGCCTGCATTACCATGAAGGATCGTTTTCTGGTACAATATTTTGGCTTTTATAGAAAATTACTTGAATATTAAAATAAGCAATGTGACAAGCAGGCTTCCTATTCCTCTAGTCTGTGTTGCATTTAAATTTATGGCTTGGCTATTGACTTTGCTAGAATCTGCAGAACATTTTCTGAAAGGAAGGTACTTAGACAGTTAGGTTCTTTGGAACGAAATTAGCTTTCAGGATGTGGGCTTGATGTATGCTTCAGAACTAGAACGCTCTATGTGAAAACAAATTTCAAAGTACTCGATGGCTAAAAAAAAAAAAGAGTGTTATTGCCACATTAATAGAATACATATTGCCTTCCATAGAATAAATATAAACTGTTTTGAAATCTTGATCTGGAACTCAGTTCCAGGGCACAAATCTAGGACGGAGAACATTCTAGTGCCCAGGCCTCCCTACAGAGTAGGATGTAGGCTCTGCTCTCGTGTCCGCTGCCAACGGTCCTGCACACTCCGGTCCCGCCTCTCTTCGGGGCCCCTTCCCGCCCTCCCTGGTGGCGCTCTGGCTCTGGTGCCCGTGCTCACACGGCTCCATGGGGGTGCCGTGCCGGGCACACCGTGGAGCTGAAGTCAGCTCAGTGGAGCTCAAATCCTACCGCGCACCACGGAGCTCACGCAGGCCAGCGTCTTCATGCCATGCTTTCCGTGCGTGCTCCATGAAGAGAATTAAGAGCCCACTACCTAAGGATGTGAGTAAATAAATAAAGCACTTGGAATACTGACTGTCACCCAGTAAATACCTGTTAAGTACAAGTAAATGCTTAAATTGAACTCAAACCTTTTTTTTTTTTTTTTTTTTGGCTCCTGATAAAAATTAGGCATGTGTGTGGCCAAGAAAGAAAATTCTGAACAAATCCACTCCGGCCACGTGCAGGGAAGCTGGCATGCAACTTGGCGGCAAAGTGTGCTGGCATCAGAGGCAAAGGGAAAATGACTTGATGCCTGGTTTGAATCCAGAAAAAGATGGGCTTGACACCGGCTGTGCCCACGGCCTTGGCCAGTGCACCCTAGGCCCTCTGGTGCCCATCCAGTGCACACGAGGATCACGAAGCCTGCCTCACGCTATACTGTGTCACACCTGTGCACATGTCCCACAAATGCACACTTTGTACAACATAAAATAAAGACTGTCTACCAAGATCCAAAATCCACTGCATGCACACTCAGATCCCGCAATATCCCAATCCTCTCAGTGGAGAAGAAAGCAATTTGAGAATCACAGGGATCATAAAATTCAACAACCTAATTTTACAGATAAAATCAAGGCTCAAAACGTTAAATGTGGAATCACATGGCAAATATATAGGATTCATCATTATTATTTAAATCTCTGCAGGAGATAACTGCTGAAACAAAATAGTAACACATGGAGTTTATAACACATTGGAATATAAAATGTGCTTCAC
>CM053577.1:715919-740507 GCA_028646485.1 Cryptoprocta ferox | reverse complement strand
GTAGATTGCTTTGGGTAGTATTGACATTTTAACAATATTTATTCTTCTGATCCATGAGCATGGAATGTTTTTCCATTTCTTTGTGTCTTCTTCAATTTCTTTCATAAGCTTTCTATAGTTTTAATCGTACAGGTCTTTTACATCTTTGGTTAGGTTTATTCCTAGGTATTTTATGGTTTTTGGTGCAATTGTGAATGGGATCCGTTTGTTTTCTTTCTTTTTTTTTTTAATTAAAAAATTTTTTTTTTAAATTTATTTTTGAGAGACAGAGAGAGACAGCACGAGCAGAGGAGGGTCAGAGAGAGAGGGAGACACAGAATCTGAAGACAGGCTCCAGGCTCTGAGCTGTCAGCACAGAGCCCGACGCGGGGCTCGAACCCACGAACCGTGAGATCATGACCTGAGCCGAAGCCGACGCCAACCGACTGAGCCACCCAGGCGCCCCTGGGATCCATTTCTTGATTTCTCTTTCTGTTGCTTCATTATATTCACAGTATAAGAATGCAACCGATTTCTGTACGTTGATTTTTTACCCTGTGACTTTGCTGAATTCATTGATCAGTCCTAGTAGGCTTCTGGTGGAGTCGGTCAGGTTTTCCATGTAGATTATCGTGTCATCTTCAAAAAGTGAAAGTTTGACTTCTTCTTTGCCAATTCTGATACCTTTTATTTCCTTTTGTTGTCTGATTGCTGATGCTAGGACTTCCAGCACTATGTTAAACAACAGTGGTGAGAGTGGACATCCTTGTCGTATTCCTGATCTCAGGGGGAAAGCTCTCAGTTTTTCCCCAAGGAGGATGATATTAGCTGTGGGCTTTTCATAAATGGCTTTTATGATGTTTCAGTAAGTTCCTTCTATGCCGACTTTCTCAAGCGTTTTTATTAAGAAAGGATGCTGTATTTTGTCAAATGCTTTTTCTGCATCTATCAACAGGATCATATGGTTTTTATCTTTTCTTTTATTAATGTGATATATCACATTGATTGATTTGTGAATATTGAACCAGCCCTGTAACCCAGGAATGAATCCCACTGTATCATGGTAGATAATTATTTTTATATGCTGTTGAATTTGATTTGCTAGTATCTTGTTGAGATTTTTTGCATCCATATTCATCAGGGATATTGGCCCGTAGTTCTCTTTTTTTGCTAGGTCTCTGTCTGGTTTGGGATCAAAGTGATGCTGGCTTTGTAGAATGAGTCCTGAAGTTTTCCTTCCATTTCTATTTTTTGGAGTAGCTTGAGAAGAATGGGTATTAATTCTGATTTAAATGTCTGGTAGAATTCCCCAGGGAAGCCATCTGGCCTAGGGCTCTTATTTGTTGGGAGATTTTTGATAACTGATTTAATTTCTTCACTAGTTATGGGTCTGTTCAGATTTTCTATCTCTTCCCGTTTGAATTTTGGAAGTGTGTGTGTGTTTAGGAATTTGTCCATTTCTTCTAGGTTGTCCAGTTTGTTGACATATAATTTTTCATAGTATTCCCTGATGATTGCTTGCATTTCTGAGGGATTGGTTGTAATAAATCCATTTTCATTCATGATTTTGTCTATTTGGGTGCTCTCTCCTTTCTTTTTGAGAAGCCTGGCTAGAAGTTTATCAATTTTGTTTACTTTTTCAAAAAACCAACTCTTGGTTTCCTTGATCTGTTCAACTGTTGTTGTTGTTGTTGTTGTTGTTGTTGTTGTTGTTGTTTTGGATTCTATATTGTTTATTTCTGCCCTGATCTTTATTATTTCTCTTCATCTGCTGGGTTTGGGGTGTTCTTGCTGCTCTGCTTCTAGTTCCTTTAGGTGCACTGTTAGATTTTGTATTTGCACTTTTTCTAGTTTGTTGAAATAGGCCTGGATTACAATATACTTTCCTCTTAGGACTGCCTTTGCTGCATCCCAAAGAGTTTGGATTGTTGTATTTTCATTTTCATTTGTTTCAATATATTTTTAAATTTCTTCTCTAATTGCCTGGTTGGCTCATTTGTTCTTTAGTAGGGTGTTCTTTAACCTCCATGTTTTTGGAGGTTTTCCAGACTTTTTCCTGTGATTGATTTCAAGTTTCATAGCATTGTGATCTGCAATTCTGCATGGTAGGATCTCACTTCTTTTATATTTATTGAGGGCTGCTTTATGACCCAGTATGTGATCTATCTTGGAGAATGTGCCATGCGGACTCGAGAAGAAAGTGAATTCCATAGCTTCAGGATGTAGAGTTCTAAATACATCTGTCAAGTCCAACTGGTCCAATGTGTCGTTCAGGTCCATTGTTTCTTTAGTGATTTTCTGTCTAGTTGATCTATCCGTTGCTGTAAGTAGAGTATTAAAGTCCCCTGCAATTAGCACATTCTTATCAATAAGATTGCTTATGTTTGTGATTAATTGTTTTATGTGTTTGGGTGCTCCTGAATTTGGTGCATAGACATTTAGTAATTTGGATATTCTTGACATGGAAGGAAGATGGACATTGTTATTAACCATAATATATTTAAAGTTTGGGTCCAAAAGTAGTTCTGTAGACAGGAGTGCACTCTATTCCATGAGAAGACATTTTAAGTCACTAGAGTACGAGGGGAGGTGAGGATCAGATCAGAGGCAGGTCCTTCGAGGGACCCTGCCCAGTGACATGTGCTGGATTCCACACAAGCCAATGCACAGACAGCTGCATGGGGGTCTTAGGATTCGATAGTCAGCAGATTAATAACTGACCTCAAACCTCAAATGACTTATTACGGATATCTTTCAGATGATTTACTGAAGATGGATTATGACCTATATATTTTTTAACATTTTTTTAACTTTATTTTTTTGAGAGAGAGAAAGAAAGAGAGAGAATTCAAGAGGGGGAGGGGCAGAGAGAGAGAGAGGGAGACACAGAATCTGAAGCAGGCTCCAGGCTTTCAGCTGTCAGCACACAGCCTGACATGGGGCTTGAACCCGTGAACTGCAAGATCATGACCTGAGCTGAAGTCGGACAGTCAACCAACTGAGCCACCCAGGTGCCCCCATGTATACTTTAAAAATAAATTTTGGTGTATTAATATTGTAGTCTTTTGATCTTTTATTGTACTTTTATAACTTTCAGTGGTGTTTCATATTTAGAAAACATACACCAATAATTCCCAAGGTCAAAGTGTACCATTACTAGTTATCCTTAAGGAGGTTCTTAGAGCCCAATTCTGAAATTGTTATAAATAAGAAAAGAAACTTTGTGTTAATTTCTTACTTTAGATTAGTATCATGTTTATTAATTCAGCCTTTAAAGAACGGATCTTGTTTCTTCCCATTACAATTACAGGGATCATCGTTCACGACCCAACAATATCAGTTTTATAACCTTTTTGCCACCACAGCCATTGGCGATGGGATAAAGCTGTGGGACCTGAGAACCCTGAGGTGAGGCCTCCCTGGCTATGACTGCAGCTGGAGCCCGTGACCCATGCTCTGTTAAAGCTCCCAATTCCCTTGGCCTTAGTGTCTGTACACTCAGTTTGATCTCTTTTTCCCAAATATGACAAGGTTGTGGTGAATCTATTCACACTGACCAGTCTAAGGAAAGTGACTTATACACAAAACAGGCCACGTAAACTTGGAATGTTAAAATAAAAGGTGTTGGTCTTTCCTCGGCTGTGTGTGTGACATGTGGACCCTGAGGGTCAGAGATGTACAGGGAGGTAATCAGGTGCTCATAAACTATGGCATATCCATGTACATTCCTCTGCTCTAAAGATAAACGTCTTTGGTAATTATATGTGAGGAATAAACCCTAAATATATGCGGTATGCAACAGAGTAAGAGAAGGACTCGTGTGTGTACATGCACACCTGTGGATTCACAAGGACAGAATTAACAGTCTTCCCTCTCGTCTTTAATCGCTACACACACACACAAGGCCCTCCGACGTGCGGAGGGGATGTTCCGCAAGGCTCTCGGGCAGGCGCCAGGGCTCTGGAGTCAGGGATCTGTGTGACACTGCGGCGCCCCCTGGGGCCTAGTCTGGCGTGGGTAGCGGAGGCTTTCTTAGGGCAGCCCTGGCCTCCCCAGAAGGTGTTGGTGTTGGGCATTTTCTTGGTGAAACCAGCTTCAGTTCCCTGGTCCATGTTACGGTAAACAGTTGTGAGCCACACTTTATAAACAGCTGGTGTGGTTCTAAACCAGCCTTGATAGAATGTCGCGCCTCCCAAAAGTCTTTGCATCACTGATGCAAATAATTTATGATTTTAAAACGTGTTTCTGTGTTTAAGGATCTCTAGAATAACCTGCTTGCCATGTAAGAACTCTCACGTGAGAGTGTGCTCCCTCTCTCACTGCTGGTTTGTTCATTGTTGTGGTGACAAGCCACAAGTCAGTGTCTTTTTCCTCATTTGTGTTAAAAATTAAAAAATTGTTTTTTTCTCCTGATATTTCTTCTTTTTCCTGTAGATGTGAGCGCCGTTTTGAAGGCCATCCGAACCATGGATACCCATGTGGAATTGCTTTTAGCCCTTGTGGACGCTACGTGGCTTCTGGTGCCGAGGATAGACACGTATGTACTGCTGTGGCGTGTTGGTTGGTCATGAGATCCACTCATTCTTGTGGAAACTGTTTAATATTTTTGCACATTAGGGTAAAAAGTGTTTTTAAGAAGCTTTCTTATTGGCCAGGGTTTGAGATTTGCAAGTAATAGTATTTATTATGAAGTTTATTTATTTTGAGAGAGAGAAAGAGAGTCCACGAGGGAGGAGCAGAGAGAGAGAGAGAGAGAGAGAGAGAGAGAGAGAGACAGAGAGAGAGAGATTGAATCCCAAGCAGGTTCCTTGCTGTCAGCTCAGAGCCGTACGTGGGACTCAGACTCACATTCCGAGAGATCATGACCTGAGCCAAGATCAAGAGTCAGACACTTAACCGATTGAGCCACCTGGGCACCTCATAAGTAATAGTATTTTAATAACAATACCGTAGGAGGTTTGAAAGCCCTTCATGTGTTATTTTTGGTGAAGTGCGATTATTTTAAAACCTAGTAATTCATTAATTTCTTTATTCATTTATCAATCATCGCACAAATTGCCTTCCATGTGAAAGGAATGGCTACGTGCTGGATTTTCTGTGAATCTCTGGATAACAACACTAATAAATAAAATGCCAGATCAAAGTATTTAAGTGGGAGTGCTCCTTTTCGATATCTTAGGGAACAATGTACTTACTTTATTTTTATTTTTTCTAACCTCCCAAAGAAGTGTCTTTATTTGCAGGGCTTAAGAAGGAAAGGAACACGCTCTAGGGAAAGGGAACTCGGAGCGGGCCTGGGGTAGTGAGTATTTGGCAGTGTCTGGGCTGTAGCATTCTGTGCTTACTGGTGGTCACTTCCAGGCTGTGAGGACGGTTCCCCCCAACTCCATCGCCCCCATTGGGCCCCATCACTCTGCCCAGTGCTTCAGCAACATGAGTTTCCTAACTGCCAGCAACTTCCTTTGGGGGCAACTTGTTCCATGTGTAGTCTGGAATCTCGCATTTGGGACGCAGCATTGAGGGTGTCGTCTGCCAGGTTATACTTAAGGATTTGGTTGTTGGCAGGACTGGAGGTGAGAGACGGGTGCCAGCTGGTCTTATGTGGTGGTGTCGCATGCGTAGCACCCCGAGCACAATGTCGTCTGTGGTCAGTGGCTGTCCGGTGGCCCAGGGGATCTCCCCGAGCAGCTCACGGGTCACCCTCGCCTCAGGTGCCCTCCAGGTAGAGCCGCAGGTCGCTCTCGGTCCACGTGCCCCCGGGGATGTGTCCGTGCTCCCCATGCTCCCTCAGGCAGTGCTGGGGACACAGACACCTGTGTTCTCCAACTCACTGGGCGTGTGTTTTACTGTGCAAAAGTGGCAAAGTCCAAGTTTACATGTGGGACAGCTCAGCAGGTGGCATGGAGACTCAGGACACACACCTCCTCCCGCCTATTAGCAATGAGTCATTGATGGGCAGAGAGGTCACATAGCTTTTTCAGCAGACAGGGTCACAACTGTCTCTCACCACAATGCAGGCAACCCATAAATTGGTAATGGGCTATGAAGAAAAGTTCCTCCTGTCTGGATACAGGATTTCTATTAAAGAACGCACGGTTTAAGAATGTGAAAAAAAAATGAAATTGTAGGATTTCTTAAAAATATTGATATTTATAACATATTTCAGTGTCTCTGGGATACAACTAAAGAAGCGTGTAGAGGAAATTTTAAGAAAGGGCACAATAAAGAATTAAATATCCACCTATAAAGCAAGAAAAGGAACAACAAAATAAATAAGCAAGAAGTTGACAGAGATAAAAGGAGACAGAAGAGAGAATAAATGAAAATGTTTATTTTTTAAAAATATAAACTAAAAAATAAACTTTAACTCCAATTTTTGAGAAAGAAACAAACCTTAATATATAATTAATAAGAAATGATGAAGAGGAAATAAGAAAAAAGACATGGAACAGGGGAACTTTTCAAAACTGAGAAACTGCTTTTCACAGTTTATGCAAATAAATATGAAAGCCATATAGAAATGGAGAACTTGCAGAAAATATATCAAAAATTTCCCAAAAAAGGACAAATAAATTAACAAGTTAGTTTTTATAGAAGAAATCGAAAAAAGAATTCCAAGAGCTTTTCTACAAAAAAGTACTAGACCCTGGGGAATTTACCAAACTTTTAAAATCCAACAGTCTCAGTGATACTTAACTCTAAGATAAATAAGGAAAGCATCCAGATTATTTTTCTGAACTATAACTGATATGAAAACTTGATAAAATTTCAGAAAAAAGCTATATTTTACTTGTAAATATAAATTCAAAAAATCTTAAATGAAATAGTAATAAACAGAATCTGACCATGCATTCACAATAATTTATCAATGCTCCTGGAATTCAAGGATAGCTCAATATCAAGGATGCCATTAACTAACGTAACGAGCTTGTGTTGTCATCTTCGTATATGCAGAAAAGCCATTTCAATGCAATTCCCCATTCATTTCATGTAAAAACACCTCTTACAAGATGAATGTATGAATACTTCTTTCAAATGATAAAATACTCATCCCTGTCCAAATGCCAGCATCTTATGAGAAAACAATAGAAGCAGCCTCTGATCAGGAACAAAGCAAGAATGCCCATTGATTCCACTTCTGTTTTATGGAATGTTGGGAATATTTAACCTATAAAATTAGGCAAGATAATGAGAGACATTATAGTTGAAAAGGAACAGTTAAGACTGTCTTTATTCATAGATGATAAGATTGTATATCTGGAAAACCCAAGAGAATTATTTTTATTTTTTATTACTTTTTTAAAATGTTTATTCATTTTTGAGAGGCAGAGCACGAGTAGAGGAGCAGAGAGAGGGAGACACAGGGTCTGAAGCAGGCCCCAGGCTCCAGGCTCTGAGCTGTCAGCACAGAGCCCGACGTGGGACTTGAACTCACAAACCACGAGATCATGGCCTGAGCCGAAGTCAGATGCTTAGCCAACTGAGCCACCCAGGTGCCCCTGGAAAACGCAAGAGAATTAATGGTCCTTATAAACAGTAAATAATTCGGGAAAGTGTTAATAGTAGGATTTAAATTAATATATGCAATTTAATGGTTTTTACATATAAAAACAATAACCTGTGAGAAGACATAATAAGGAAAAGAATCCATTTAGAAGAGTCGTAAGAGGATAAAATATTCAGGCATAAACTTAACAAGAACCCTGCAAAACCTATATGAAGAAAACTTTTTTTCCCCAGAAATGTAGTGTTGAAAAATACAATGTCTTATCTTTTCTTGAATGGGAAGATTCTATCTCATAAAGAAGTCAGTTCTCTGTAGGTAATTTGTAAACCTACCACTTCTGCAACAAAAATTTCAACAGGTTTTTCTGTAGGTAGACAATCACATTGTAAGATTATTTCAAAGAACAAACAAGTAACAATTGTCAAGACATCCTGAAAAAAAGAGCATTATATTGGGGGGGGCATCTTTCTTTACCAGTTACTCAAACACGTTAGACAGTCTATAAAACAGTGTGGAATTGGTGCACACATATAAAAACAGGCACATGTTTCCTAGCGTCAGCCACTGAAAATGTTCAGAAGCACTGACCTTCCAGCATTGCCTTCCATGACCTTGTGGTCCCCTCTACCTGTTGTCCCCACTGATGAGAACCAGAGTTCTCTGGATGAATAGCTGCTTTCAGGTCTGCGGCAAAAAGTTCACAGATGAGCCAGGGACATCTTGTGCTGAAAATAAAGGAAGGAATTGAGGAGCAATCGAGTCATGTAATACGACTGCAGGAAGCAGCGTTAGAGGCTATTGGCCAAAGAAGGCATAATTGAGCCTCGAAAGAATAATGACTGTAATTGATCTGAAAAAATTATATATTTAAAAATCCAAAAGATAACTAAAAACAAAACAAAACCAAACATAAACAAAGCCTTATTTGTTCCCATTTGGAGGTAGCTAGGGTACCAATACCTTACAGAACTATGTCTTTTTAAAGGAAATAACTCAGCATTTGTCTTGCCTTTCCTGTTTGGACTAAATTTCAAGTTCGCCTGATATCCTATTTGAAGAAAAGTTATTTCTGAAAGAAGAATTCCAGACAAGCGGGATGAATGGCAGAATTAGAAAATTACTCTCTTGCAATCTCAAAGTAATTGATTTTGGCAAACGTCATCATTAGTGAAACTACCAGAGAAGAGATTGGTGGCCCCCAAGCAGCCTGAACAGACGTTTGTCCCAAGAAGACACACTGGTGGCCGACAGGGACAGGACGTGGTTCTCACCCTCACTCACCACCAGGGATGCGCGGATCGAAACCAGTGAGATAGCACCTCCCACCTGTCGGGATGGCCATCGTCAAAAGACTGGGAGGTAAGGACCGGCGAGCGTGTGGAGAAATTGGAACCCTCGTGCACTGTTGGTGGAGTGTGAACTGCTGCGGCTGCCACGGAGAGCATGTGGAGGCGCCTTGGAAAATTAAAAATAGCATTTCCATAGGATGAGGTAATCCCACTCCTGGGTATTTGTCTAACAGAATTGAAATCATGACCTCAGAGAGAGATTTCTCTCCCACATCACTGCGACATTACTCACTGTAGCTAAGATGTGCACACCACCCAATGTTTATTGATGGATGAATAAACCTATACAATGGAATGTTATTCAGCCTTCGAAAAAGAAGGAAGTCCTGTCATTTAATGACATAGATGAACGAGAGGACATTATACTAGGCGAGATAAGCCAATCACAGAAAGAAGGACAGATACTGCCTAATTGCACTTAGATGAAGAATCTGCAACAGTCACACTCATAGAAGCAGAGGGTAGGGCGGTGGCTGCCAGCAGTGGGGGCAGCTGGGAGATGGACGTTGGCCAGAGGGCACAGGATTTCAGTTGTGCGGGATGAAGCGGTCTGGAGCCCTGCTGGAGAACATCGTGCCTGTGCAGGCGTGCCGCATGCGCCCTTTCACATGTGTCAGCAGGCAGACCTCCCTACAGTCTCCAAGGGACGTCATGTCAGAAGCCAAACCTCCCGACCAACGTTAGCGTCACTCAGTGTGCAGCAGCTTAGATACTGCGCATTCCTCCTGCCATCTTGAGGTGCACCCCCGCTGATATCCGCCATAAAGTATTCTTGTGGAAAAAAGGTAAAGCCTGAAGCGAACTGAGTCTTTATGGATAATTTCTGGCTCAGGGCCCATACACAGGATGATGGAGCAAGTTGAAAGACGTCACACACAGGCAGACGAGTCCTGGGTGGACTGTCCTTCTGGCCCCATTTCGTCGACAAGTCTGCAACGTGGAAGAGAGGCAGGGGGAGACAGCACTGCTCCAGACAACAGTGCTGCAGACGTAACAGTGACACACGGATCTGCTGTGGGTCCTGCTTGCCCGAGACCAGTGTGACCGGCCAGGGATCCCTTCATTGAGGTCGTGTAAACGGCAGTGCAGGTGTGTGTGCAGTGTCCGTATTTTTAGAGATGCTTACAAAGTACATGGGATGTTATCTTAGCAATTTGCTAAAAATACTTCATAGTTATTCAGTCACTAAAACTCAAAGGGAAAAAGTAGAGAAGAAGGTATGGTAGTTGCAGCAGGGAGAGCAGAGTCTTGACGATGTTGTGTTTGGTTCTGTATGAATGGGCTGGTTGTGTAATTCTCCGCACTTTGGTATATACTTGAAATTTTTCATAATGAAAAGCCAAGCACAGACTTTGGAGACAGAACTAGACACAGAGGACTGGGGTTTTCCACTGTGCCAGCCCCCCCTCTGCTGGAAGGAGGCTGTCAGGGTCCCCCCCTGCAGCAGTGCGCTGTGATGTCCGCCGTGTGGGTGAGCAGACCAGCTTCGTAGCCGCAGCCCTGGACGCCTGCTTGCATCTTCAAACATGGACAGCTGTGGCCGGACTGCGACAGCTCCAGCCGGGCGCTGCCGACACTGTGGGTGATGTGAGAGGCTCTTTTGCCAGATCCCCGGCCCCGATGTCTCACTCTATGATCACATTTTCAAAGAACGAGCTAGAGATGACCGGCCACGTAATTGGTCATAGGTCCCAGGACGCTGAGAGAGACCAGGTCGTTATTAGAGATGAACTTGATGGAGACTTGCTCAGGACTGTTGAAGCGGCTGCGGCCACCAGCCCAGGTGTATGTGTCTGTCAGCTGGGTGACCAGCGGTCCATCCGTGCTGGCCAGTGACCCCTAGCAGGGCTCAGGCGAGGGGAGGGGCCAGGGTCAGGGCGGAGCTCATCACTGCGTCTGCTGGACCTTGACGGAGGTCCCCGAGAGAAGGGGGTCGTGCATCTCCCTCCAAATCTGAGGGAGAGCCCTGCCATTAACACCCAGCGCTCACCTGCTGGTGGCCACAGGGCTCCGCGTGCCAAAAGGGGCTTTCGGACTGAGTCTTGGCTTCCGCTGGAGGTGGGTGACGCTTCTGTCTTCATGGGATTTCAAGCAGGGTTCCGTGTGAACTCTTGAACACTTTGGCCTTCTTAGAAAACTTTATAATTTTTTTATGAACTAAAAATTGAGTGATCTAAGACAATATGCACCGTCCTGAGAACCATCACTCTGGAAATACTTTAAAAAACAAAGTGAATGACTGTGATGTGATGGCTGACTCCCTGGGGACGATGTCACCATGAGTGTGACGCTTCAGAAACAGACTTAACTTCTGTCTGCAGTTCTTTTGCCCATTTCTTCTGTGGAGAAAATCCAGGCAAAGGGAACTGAAGGACACCTGGTGAGAATAATGTGAGACAGAAAAACAAAAGCGGCTTCATCTTCAAGGATACGGTTCAACAGGATTACAAAATATTCGTAATGAACTGGTCGAGTTGTGTTTGCAAAACATTGCGTTTCTTCAGTAGTACACTCAGTCCCTGACGGTTTTTGTGAAACACCTTGAACACCCACTCCCGAGAGAACTGGGCCACATCCCCATCTTCTGTGAGAAAGCACTGCCCCGTTCTCTGGGCTCATTAGTTTAGTTTCAGAGTAAAACTGACTTTGTAGGGTTTTATTTTATGCTTCATCTGTTTCTGAGTACGTCTAAGCCACGGCTTATTTCCCGTTGATGGGGAGAGGTGGCTTCATGAATCAAATAGCTATTATTACATCTAATCAAAACATTGCGTTCCGCACACGGATTGTGATGAATTGAATCATTCGCAGGTCATTCCTGTGTTTTCAGCGTCAGACAAGGTGCGTCTTGTCCGTTTGGGCTGATTGTTGCCACCTTTTGAAAGTGCAGGTCGTGACAAGTGCACATCGGATAAAATATGTCTGACATTTGTGGCTGCAGACTTTTGTTTTCATGGTTCAGGTTTGCCGTGGCCAGAAAGAGTCATCTCTTTCAAGAACTTTCTGGGGGAAAAGATAGGTTTCCTTTAAAAGCATTTTCGTACAGAAAATAAGAGGCTTTGTCTTAAATAACCGTTATTGATTCTTCTTTCGCAGCTTCACAGCGTCATGAGTGTGCGTTGTGAGATGTCACACAAATGCGAGGCAGTGTTCACTCCCACTCAGAACCGGTGAAACCATGGGTCTCAGGAAGGACTTTTCCAGAGGCCGCTTTGAGGAGAAAGGCGCGTGGACCTCCCTGTGCTCTAACTTCAGGGCCGCCGCACCTGTCGGCCCCGCCAGCTGCCTCGTCGGGGCTACCCTGTCGGGGCCGCAGGTCTCCGCCGCTCCCCATCAGCCCGGACGCACATTACCTGGAGTCCACGCATGTCAGCTGCAGCCACCAACCTGTGCTTGGCAGCTTTGTAGCTGGAGCCATGTCACATGTCGTACTGATGAAGCTGCTTCCTCGGCATCAGTGGCGCCAGCCCAAGTCCCTGCCCTCCCGCCTCTTCCCACCGCGTCTCATTTCGTGATGTCTTTGCGGTCACGGCTTCTCGTCTCCGTGCTTCTGTGCACACCTGCTTCTCCCGTCACCCTGGGTGTCTCTCAGCTTCTGTTGGAAGTTCACAGCCCACGTCACGTGTCACCTTTTCCACAAAAGTGGAAGGTGCAGGCACCTGGGACACTGGCCCTGTCCCTCCTGGGGCGGGGTGGCTGCTGGGGCTCGTCGGCCGGGCTGTGCAGACCCAGGTGTGCTACCCCCCCTGCACACCTGCCTCTCAGAGCACGGACTCCCTTTCAGGGGCTCTGGGGCTTTTCCCGGGACACGGCCAGGGCAGGGAGAAGTCTGCCCTCGTTTTTCCCCACGGCCTGGGGTCTAGAGAGACTCGGGCTGTGTCTTCATTTTCAGTGTGCGCCTCCAGGAGTCCCAGTTCACGCAGACACAGGGTTTCTATATGGGGCACAGAGTTGTCGTAGGTTTAACCTTTTCCAATAGGTGGCTGTGAAGAGCCTTGTGCAAGTCTTTGCGTGGACATTTCCCACGTGTCTCGGGCTCACGTGGAGGAGCGGCACGGGGACTAAGGGCGGCGTAGGAAACCTTGCTGGAAAGCGCCGGGCAGGTCTCCACGCGGCCGAACCGCTGACCACCTTAGCATCTAATGTTGGCACCCGCTCGTGCACGCAGACACGGTCAGAGTGACGGGACGGTGCAAAGCCGGTGAAGGACAGGTGCGCGCTGGGTGAGGTGAGGGCCGGCCAGGAGCTTGGGCTGCGCCCTGGGCCCTCGTCTGCAGGACAGGGACAGTGACGGTGTTGCCTTTGGGGGCTGGACAGGGTGACATGAGGGGGTTGATAGGCCCGTGTGTGGTGTTGGCTGTGGCCGCTAGTCTCTGTGTGTGATGGCCAGAGACGACAGGAGGGAATGGCCGCTGCAGGCTCCCTTGTCCGCTGATCTGCATGGCACATGAGAGGCTGGGTCCCGAGTGGCCCCAGTGTCACCACGAGAGCGCCCGGGAGGCTGTCCTGAAGAGACACCAGGGAGGCAGTGGGGACAGCGCCGGGTCCCCTCCCTGGGTCCCGGGTCCTTTATGGGCGGGCGCGTTGTTGGCGGCCTCACAAAACCACACAGAAGTTTGGAGTCAGGAAAAGCCGATAGAACCTCAGTGTTGACGCTCGATAGCAGTCGCTCACCGTGTGTCCTGCTTTCCCAGCACAGATACAAGGACATCCCCTGACGTGTGGCAGCTGCGGAGTGTCCTGTAGGCGGCGACAACTGCAGCATTAGGGCTCCTGGAGCGGGGCCCCTGGGAACTGTTGGGAGCGCATGCGCGTGTTTCCAATAAGCACAGCAAGAAAAACACACTTTACGCCTTTCCACGTCAAGATCTACATAGAATCTGTTTGCGGACTTGATTTCAGAAGCCGCTACTTAGCCCATGACACACTCATGTGGAAGTTCTAAATTTGAAGGGCTCATTTGTACATTAAAATAGACTTTTTGTGGAAAAAGGAATCACATAGACGTCTTCCTTTTTCCGCTACATGGCGTTTCTCCTCTATTACCAGTAGAGCCCACGAGACACCTGCACACACAAAACACCTGTGCGCACACAAAACACCTGTGCATCGTGCTGCCTAAAAATTAGGATGGCTCTCTCCTCTCTTGTGCCACCGCATCCGGACGGCGGCCTGATACCAGGTTTGTGCCCCCAAAATGAAGTATTTGATGGCCTCTCTCTGTAAATATGCACACATTCGTCCATCTCTCTCTATACATATCTTTCTATATATACGGTAATCCCATCACAGAGGAATGTATGTTTTTATTTTTTATTTTTTTTAATGTTTATTTATTTTTGAGAGACAGAGCATGAGTGGGGCAGGGGCAGAGAGAGGGAGACACGGAATCTGAAGCAGCTCCAGGCTCTGAGCTGTCAGCACAGAGCCCGACACGGGGCTTGAACTCATGAACTGTGAGCTCATGACCTGAGCCAAAGTCGGACGCTTAACCGACTGGGCCACCCAGGCACTCTTGTATGTTTTTATTTTTAATTTTATGAACAGCTATAAAAAAATCGAAGTATTTGAATTGCTCAAATTCCAAGCTAATTTAGTAGGAAGCAAGGTGTACATGTTTTTGTCTCAAATTTATGGGAAAGGACATAAAACATCACTTTTTGACTCCATTGGGGACTTGCAGGTAGGGTTGGGCTGTGGATGCACGAGAGGCTGTGGGTTCTGAGGCGACAGAGGCCCGAACGGCATGGAGGAGGACGGCGTGGGTCACCAAGGCGGGGCTCTGACCAGATGGCCTGTCGGGTGACCGGCTGCTGTGAAGTCGCTCGGCCGCAGGCCTGCCTCTGCCGTATGAGACTCGCGTGGACTGTTGGCCCTTTCAACACAGAGCCCCATCTGTCTGTCTGTCTTGCAGGCGTACGTGTATGAGATGGGCTCGAGCACGTTTTCTCACAGACTGGCCGGACACACGGACACCGTCGCTGACGTGGCCTTCAGCCCGTCAGCCCCCCAGGTACAGGCTCGTGTGGGCGGGGCGGCTTACGCCGTGTTTCCGGTGTCAGTTGGCCTGTGGTTTGGTGAAATCCTGTAACGTTGAAGGGGACGTGCCAGGTTTCGTCACGTGCAGGAAGATGGACGTGGGAAGCAGGGCTGTGCTGGGGGAGGAAGAGAAACGCAGGGGTGCTCTTCCCCCCGGCGTCGGCGCCGTCCAGTTCGCCTTCTCTCCGCTGAGCGCTGGTGTAAACGCTGGCCTGGCGAGTCCCAGGCCAGGTGAGAAAACGGTTTTGAAATTTCTCATGGAAAGAGTTGGGTGCAGGGGGAGGACCACAAAATTTAACGAAATTGGCCTGACTAGGAGGAGAGATGAAAATAAGATTACATCAGCTTCACATCAATCATGCGGAGAAAGGGTGTAGTCTTGGATTAAATCATGGAGGGGTTTATATGAGAAAACTGGTAAAATTTGGAAAGGTGAGTATTGGGGGATGTCGATTCAGAGAACTGCATCAGCGTGTGATTGTGCGGGTCCGGCTGGTGTGTGCGTGGGAACGAAGGTGGGCTGCACCCACCGGCCGCGGCACACGACTGCCGTCAGGGACACCTCGTCTCTCGGGCACGTCTGGCTCTTGGTGACACCGAATGTCGAGGACCAGATGCGTGAGGCTGGTCGCATCACTGACCACAGAGCCCCCGCCCGTGCCGCTGAGGTGCTCACGTGCCTCGTCCCAGCGTTAACCCTAATCAGCCGTGCGGCCCGCTGCTGGCGGTGCTCCGGTTGAAGTGTTTTGTGCACGTGATGGTGGTTCACCCACGCCCTAAGCAGTCAGGCCACACTGCAGATACCGTAGGTGCCCGCTTCTCTGACTGATAATACTGCCGTCCTCACCCCTTCTGAATCTGTTTGGCGTACTTTTGGAAGTTGCTGGATTCCTTTTTGAATCCTTTGACTGCCCTGGTGAGACGGAGGAGTGGCCGGGAGGGAAGGGGAGCAGAAGATAGAAGCAGGGTTAGAGGGGAGCCAGGTGTGCGGCGCGGGCTGGCGTGGTCACCTGTCCACGGAGGTTGGTGCCAGTTGTTTTGAAAATTCAGTATTGGCATAGAAATGTCCTTTAGCATAACTGAGTGAGGAGCTGCTCAAGCACTTGAAAATTTTCAGTTAGAAAAAGTCGCGTGGCTCTCTCGTCGCTCGGATGATTTTAATGCACAGAAGCAGCAGATGTGGCCTGGAGAGAACGGGACGAAAGAACGACAGGCCGTGCTCCTCCCGGGCGGCCAGTCCTGATGCTGCTGGAGGGAGGCCATCTGAGAAGCCAGTTTCCTGGCTCGTCACCTCAGGAGACCAGGAAGCCACACAGCACGTGATGAACATTCTCAGACATCAACATGTTTCATGTTTGTAAAATTGCTGTTGAATTTTGGGAATGGTGATAAAGTCATCCAGTGCTGATTACGTTTGCTTACAGACATTTCTCACGAAAAGTCTCATTGATCCAAACGTCTTGAATTTCGTCTGATCACGGTTTTCAGAAAGATCTCTGTGGGCAGCGCTCCATCTGCAGTGACCTCAAGATGTGTCCAGAGGCCTCTGTTTTTAGTACTTAGAGCTGTTTGTTTGATTTTAAGACCCACGTCATCCCTTCGCTAACACTTCGGGCATCGGAGTGGAGCTCGGAATCCTCCTGGCTCCTGTAAGGTGTGCTCCTGTTTCACGCGCTTGCTGGTGCCCGTCGGCCCCACTCCCCGACCCCAGCTTCTGTTCTGGGTGTCTGTTGAGAGGTACGTCAGACACTAATTTGAAATTTTTATTTGTAGAAAGACTCCTCTGAGTTCTAACCATATCAACATTTAACTTGTAACATATTAACATGTTAGCATGTGAGACACACGCTGAGGCACAGAGGATGGCTTGCTGTGTGCTCGGGAGGAAGGGGTGCGAGCCCACGGGTTGGGGAGTGCGGCCCTGGTGGCCGTGGAAGGCGGGTCTGCGTGGCAGGGTGATGACGGGGCAGGAGTGGGGCCTGGCAGAGCTCTGGGTTTGTGGCCGGCGCCTGTGAACATCCTCTCCTCACGAGAGACGAAACCAAGAGCTGCCACAGGCGCGCGGCAGGTGGGAAAGGGTGCGCCCAGGTTAGTGGCGTGGGCGCGTGGCAGAGCCTGGTTTCCCTGAACCCTCGGACTGGGTCCCGCAGCGAACAAGGCTGCCGCACCTCCGTCCCCTTCTCATGATGTCTCCTCATCTCACGAGGCCCGGGCGACTCCCCTGGACTTGAAAAGTGCTCGCGCAGCTCAGCTCTTAACCTTTAAGCTCTTGTTTTTCCTGGTTGTGTGGTCGGCCCACCCCTCCCTGGTGGCTGCCGGGGGCACACTGGCGGGTGCAGGCGGAAACCCACAGGTGCCCCTGCCCCCTGCTGAGTGCCGGGTGCCGTGCTTCCCAGAGCCGCCACCTCACCTCCGTGAAAACCCCGTGGAGAAGGCGCCGATTTCTGCATTTGGCAGCCGGGAAGGTGCGCGGAGCTCACGTGACCTCACGTAAGGGTCCCGGTCCAAAGGGGCCGGCGTGGTGCTCAGGAGGGGATCCCAGCCTTATCCCAGGGACACAGCATGACTTTACATGACCAGTGTCTTTTAAAAACAAATTTTAACTATGAGAGATGTTATTCCCTTTCAAAATTAAAGTCTTGAGCCCCGCAGAATGCTAGATGTGGTCCAAGAAGTGGTGTTTTCGCCACCGTTCGTACACGATTACCCGTAAGACTTGAGAGTCTGCTGGAAGAAGACTGCCCGTGTAGCGAGGGAGTTATTCTCACAAGGCATGTGGGTCTGAACACGAGCGGGAACCCTGACAGCCTCGCGTGGCTCAGGCCCCGGAGCCCACGGCGGTGGCCCGCGAGCCGCCAGGAAGGCCAGCTGTGCCGCCGGGGCCCGCGCACGGCTCCGGGGCTGTGCTGTCAGCGTGGGCTCGGCACCCACGTAGGGGCCGCCGGTACCCTCGTCCCGCGATGTCCGTGCAGACGTTTAACCGTCAGGCGGGGGGCGTCCAGTCGGAAAGCGCCCGGGGGTCATCCTGGCGGAGGCTGGGGCCAAGAGGCGCGAGGAACCCAAACCGGGTGCCGGAGAAGAGAGAGGCCTGGGGCGCGCGGTCCGCCGGGCTCTCGGGAAGTTGGGGAACAGAGGCGGGGGGTCGCGGCTCAGCCCTGGGGCAAGGCCGCTCCCCGTGAAGGTGAAGGCAGGAGGGGTTTGTTGGAACGCAGAGCAAGTCACCAGTGTGGCGCCTCACGTTGCCAAACTTACCTCGTGTCAGCATCACAGTCGACACTTTGATCTTGTGTCGAGGGTGAAACACTAGCAAAATAAGCGCTTACGGGACATAACGTACAAGCTCCTTCTTACTGACAGCGGGCGGTGAGGCTCTACTTCCCATTTGACGGTCTGTCCTGGGTTGCGGGGAGGCCACATCTAACGCTGCCCCAGGGCGTGCGGTGGGGACGTGGGCGCCTCCAGGAGGGAGTGTAGACAAGAAGTGGAGGAAGGTCCAGTCCACGCGGCATGGTGCGGGTTGTGACTCAAAACAGGCCAGTCAGGGAGGACGGACCAGACGTGGAAGGTGTGCGGGGCGGCGGGGTGGGGGCGGCGTGGTGGCAGCGCCGTGATGGCCGCCAGCTCCTCAGCCCCACGGCCCCGGGCACGGACAGAGAGGGGAAAGTTGAGACATGGAAGTCTGAGAACTTCTCCTCCTTTAGGGTCGTGGGACTGTACAGTGGACGTCCAGCCTGTTTTCAGTACGCTGGTGTGTAAGTAATATTCACGTGTGCACGGTGTTCTCTGCGTCTGAATTTATCTTCTCAGAAGAGGTCGTTGAAAGTAGTACCATTGAGTAAAAGAGCAAAAACTTTGAAAGGTTCTGATTCATACAGAACAGTTTTCAAAATGTTCCCCGTTGTTTGCTTCCTTACCAGGTTAGAATATGAACGCTTTCATTACCTTTGTTAAGCTTATTACCAAGACACAGTACCTCATTGTTTTAATTTGCCTTTCTTTGAACGCTGAAGGTTCTGTATTATTCCACATGCTATTAATTAGTTGCGTTTTTAAAATTTTTAAATTGCTTGTTTATATCCTTCCTATCTTTATCTGTGGACCCAATGTTTTGCTTATTATTTTTTTATTTTTTATTTTATTTTTATTAAATTTTTTTTTAACATTTATTTATTATTGAGAAACAGAGAGAGACAGAGCATGACAAGGGGAAGGGCAGGGGGAGAGAGGGAGACACAGAATCCGAAGCAGCTCCAGGCTCCGAGCTGTCAGCACAGAGCCCGATGTGGGGCTCCAACTTATGAACCGTGAGACCACGACCTGAGCCGAAGTCGGACGCTCAACCGTCAGAGCCACCCAGGCGCCCCCCCAAGGTTTTGCTTATTGATTGATCTGGCTTTTAATTTAAAATTGATAAATTGTCCTTTGTATGTATAGTGTTTTTCGTAGATTTCATTTTGCTTTTTATTTTGTTGTTCTCTCTTTCAAGAACAGAACTTGGATTTGTTCTAATTATTCTAGGCCCAGAAATTTTTTTCTCTTCAAAGATTTATCTTTCTGATGGAATTACAGTAGTATCTTTAACTTACTATTGTAAGGTTTAAGTTCTCTGCCCGACAGCGCCAATATCTGGGTCATTTCTGAGTCTCATTCTGTTGACTGCTACATCTCTTAACAGTTGGTTCGCTTACCTTTCTTTCTGATATGTTGTAATTTTTTAAGGAATTCTTCCTGTTGACTGTGGAAGGACATGGTACTCCTGGATGAACACATCTCTTTTTCTGCCAGGCTGTTAGTTAGTAGCGTTAGGAGCTGAGCCAAGTGCCATTCACTTTAATTGTTAAAACTATGATTGTAGTAAGGTCATTAGAACTAATTGGTGTGGATCATCACACAAATATAAGTGCATAGAAAATACTGGTACTTTCTAGGAACTTTAAAATATCTGGTATTCCTCTCAAGTCACCTTTTGTCAAACCTTCAGAAAATTTTATTTACTAAAGCAGATGAGGAAGAAATTTAAATCTGCATGTTTCCAATAGGCCACCTTGCTTTGAGTTCTGCCAGGGAAAAATAACCTCAGTATATCTGGGAAGGGGTTATTTTACTTGGTTTTTAAATTGACTAAAATTTTGTGATTATTTTATCAGTTTGGATTCGTAAGTTCAGGAGTAAGATTACACCACATCCCTGTAAATCCCCATCTGCAAATAATCTGCCCTTGCGACTGGCGTGGAGTGAACTTTGCGGCGGGAGGGGAGGGGTGAGCTACGGAGAGGCTGCTCGTGGTCAAAGTGTTCCATCTGATGAAGAGCCATTTCCTAACTTTGTGTGTGAGAACAGCATAGTTTTAATGAGTCTAATATTAATTTATTTCCACTGGCTTCCACATGTAAGTTTACATGACTTGTACCTCATTCAACAAAGATTTTACTTGAACAGCACGTCACGTACAGTGTCATTTCAGGGCCTTAAGCACAGCGCTGCTCTCGTGTTTCCACACTCACGTGTGCAATCACGTCCATCTAGAAGAAGGGAGATGATGCTTGAAAGACTTCATACATGGCGTCCTTTTAAGCACTGGCCAGCCCCATATGTGTCTACACATAACTTTAACGCTTGTATCTTTTTTGTTAGTTTCGTAACTTTTTAAAATGAACAGAAGGGATTCGTTGAGAATGAGTAAAAATACATTCCATAAGGACAATGTTATGATTTACTAGAAATATTTCTAGACAAGGAAACAGCAAATATGCACCATGGGCTTTCTTGTCTCTCACTCAAGATGCCACTTCACAAAATGGTTGAGACATTGTGCTATTTCTGACCTGTATTTTCCCTCTGGACGTGTGGTGGTCTAGAGCCCTCGTCTGGGTTGCAATTTCTGCGTTTCACTTCCATTTTAGTTCCCGTGTTTGCCCTCGTTCAGTTTTTAACTATCCAGTCAGACTTCTGTGGAAGGCTTTGCTCCTCCCCCGAATTCTCTACGAATGCTGCCTATGGCTTCTCTGTGGTCATGACTTTGATCGTGGAACCAGAAGAAGCCTCAAGAGATACACAGAATCCCTGTGGGTGCATCGTGGCCCCAACAGGCTGGAGAAGTGGATGAGAGGGAAACAGCATTCAGTCAGGTGGGGGAGTTGAAAGGAGCCACAAGAAGTTACCCAACAGAACGGCATCACACATTTTCTCGGGAACCTGGGAGGACAGTGACCTGTCATAGGAGGGCTAAGTACAAGCCAAGTCCAGCCAAGACGAGGAAGAAATGAGCTGCTTGCGTGTGAGGCCGAAGAAATAGGAGAAATAGGAACAAGACCTCAGAGTCACAAACTCCTGTCAAGAGACCTCTGCTGCCATTGCCGGCCCCCCTACAGTGGAAACCCCACTGGTGTCTCTGGTGGTTGGAATTAATATAGAGATGGGGTGTATCAAGCTCACAGCGGTAATAGTTTTTCATGAATTTCGGAATAATCTGAGAATAATTAATATTTTTGGTGTTTGTAATATTTTAAGGATTTAAAAATTTTTTTTAATGTTTTTAATTTATTTTTGAGAGACAGAGAGAGACAGCACAAGCAGGGGAGGGTCAGAGAGAGAAGGAGACACAGAATCCGAAGACAGGCTCCAGGCTCTGAGCTGTCAGCACAGAGCCCCACACGGGGCTCAAATCCACCAACCATGAGATCATGACCCGAGCTGAAGCCGAACGCTTAACCAACTGAGCCACCCAGGTGCCCCATGGGTTTTGATACAGTAAAATATCTGATTCCAATTTGAAATATGAATTTAGATTTGTAACTTTTTAGTTGAGAAAGACGAGAAAATTCTGCTCTTTGTGAGCAACATTTGAACTTTGTATTTATTATTTATTTGTTTTTAAAGTTCATTTATTTTATTTTGAGAGAAAGAGAGAGCAAAAGGGAGGGGGCAGAGAGAGAGGGAGCAGGGTCCCAAGCAGGCTCCGCATGGCCAGCGCAGAGCCTGATGCAGGGCTGGAACCCACGAACCGGGAGATCGTGGGCTGAGCCGAAATCAAGAGTTGGACGCTTAACTGACAGTGACCCAGGCGCCCCTAATTTTTTTCATTTAAAGTATTCAAGAAAATATAACACATTTGAAATGAACTTGGACACTTTTAGAATAACTTAAGTTGTAAACTTAATTCATTGCCTAAGGGTTTTTAATCTGTTAATCATGAGTAGATTTAACATAAATCAAAGCCACTTTGTATGTGATTGTTAAAATTTACTAGATTTCTAGATATAATAAATAAGATATTAATCTGAACTAGGAGCTTAAGGAAACCAGGTTTTAAAATTTGAATCTCTATGTGGCACCTGGGTGTCCACCTGGGTGTGGCACCAAAGTGTCCCACTTTGGCTCAGGTCATGATCTCACAGTTTGTGAGTTCAAGCCTTGCATCAGGCTTGTGCTGACAGTGTGGAGCCTGCTTGGGATTCTCTGTCTCTTCCTCTCTCTCTGCCCCTTCCCTGCTTGCTCTTTCTCTCTCTCTCTCAAAATAAATAAACTTTAAAAAAATAAAAAAATTGAATCTTTAATAAATCGAGTTAAAATTTAAAAAAAGGCAAAAGGAACCACAAGTCTCCAGCGTTTTCTCCAGCACGAAGCCGTCGGATGGGTCCCTGGGGTTGCTGGAGCTGCACCCCACCCCGTTCTCTCTCGTTGGGGGGTGTCTGCACGGCTGGTCCTTTGTCCGCGGCTGCGCGCGGTGTGCGGGCCAGGCGGGTGCGGAGCCGGCGGCCCCACCTCGGCCGTTTGCCGGTGACATCATGCCAGCACCCTGTGGTTTGTGCTGGTTCTGGCACCGCGCTCCACGCGGAGAAGCGTCATGGGTGTGCGGCATGAAGTGGGAGGAGCTTTGAAATCTAAATAAACCAGCCCGGCCGCTGTCATCCGCGCGCGGGTGCGTGCAGTGTGAGGAAGTAAGTGTGAGACACCGCCACCTCCCCGCCAGGAGTGTGCGCGAGTGAGCACGTGGGCGCCGAGGTTCGCCATCTGGGCCTTAGTTTCTTGGGGAAGAAAACTGATGGTTTCAAGGTCTTCGCGTTATGGGGACGAGTTAGGAGAGGCCCCTGTGGCTTCTGGCCTACGGCGTCTTTCCTGCGGCCGGGCCCGACCCGTCCCGGGAGATTGTGGCTGTGGCTGCTGTCTTGTTCTGTCCCCGCCAATCGCACCTCGTGTGCTGGCCTCTCCTGGGACACCGCGGCCCACTGCTTTGACTTCTCTTTTTCAAGCTACTTCCTTTATCCTTGGAGCCGCGGTGCCGGCCGGGGAAGCGGTGCTTGGAGCCCCCTAAAAAGCTGCCCGGAGTCCTGAGGTTTCTAAGCCACGCGGCTGAGCAGGGGTGGGGGCGTCTCCTCCCACCGCTCCCCCTTGCATGCGGCTCATGAGGACCCAGACTCGTTTCTCAATCTAACTGCTTTGGTCTCGGAGTTTTGCAAGGGGGTGTCTGTGGCTAGTCCTTGTGATACGGGTCTCGTCTGTCTTTATGGTGGGGGAGGTTTAGCCCCACTCAAGGCTCCTCCCACGGTTCTGGTTCAACCTGGAAAACTCCATAAGGAGGGGCGCCTTTTAATCAGTGTTTAGACAAGTCCATTTGTTAAGATTATTGATAAGATCATGTCTAAGCCATCATCTTGCTTTACCTTTTTTACATTTGCCCATTTGGTACTCAGTTCCTTTTCCCTGCCTCCTTTTGGCTCAGTTAGATATTTTTTGTATGTCTACTTCTTCACTTTTTCTGGCTTTTGTGTGTAACTCCTTGTTTTATTAATTTGAGATTGCTGTGTGGCTTATACATACAGTAAAACTGTGGTTTGAGAGCATAATTCGTTCCAGAAACATGCAATTCAAAGTACTTGCATATCAAAGTGATTTCCCCATAAGAAATAATGGAAACTCAGATGGTTCACTCCACAACCCAAAAATATTAATATAAAAATGATTACAATACCTCAAAACAATACAAAATAATAAGAAAATACAAAATATAAAGAAAAATAAACAAATTAACCTGCACTTACTTTGAAGACCTTCGTGGCTGGTGTGAGGGAGACAAGAGAGAGGAGGGTGATTGTATAGCACGACTTCCACGATCACTGATGGAATCACTGCTGTCTGTTGGCTTTGTGGAATCTTTTTCCTTTGGTGCAGCTTTAACAAGGAACCTAATCTAGTGACACTTGTTTTTGCCTCCTTTTGAGGATTTTGCAGAAGTGTGACATTGCATTGACATTAAGCAGATTCATCACTCACACTGCCACAGCCTTATTCAGGTGGTGCTTTTCTACAGCATTTTGCACTGTTTCCCACATTTTACACATCTCCCTCATCTCATTTGAAGTGCGGGATTTCTCCACCCATTTCTCCTCCTCCTCTGCAGACGAGATGCAGACACAGACTTCTAAAATCTTGCCATTTCGGCCACTCGAATACCTCGTTTGTACTTCTGGATGATTTCCTTCTTACCTTCCACCATAATCATCTCCTTCTTAACCGCCTTTCTTTTCAACCTTTTTCTGCATGGAGGCCATTGTATACGCTCGCACGGATGCTGACTACAGTACAGTATTAATAAACTCTTGTCATCGACTGTATTTAATGTAACCGGCAATAAGGCAGCAGAAGAAAGGGTCTATGGCGGCAGGCGGCCTGACCTAGAAGGAAGCACAGCGTTCCTAAGCTCATTCTTGTATG
>CM053577.1:702302-715419 GCA_028646485.1 Cryptoprocta ferox | reverse complement strand
ATGGTGGTGGGGGGATGGGGGTGCAGGCGGGGTGGGGGGCTGAGGTCCTAGTGTGGTGGGCGGGGCTGGGGGGCCATAGGTGTGGTGGCAGGTGGGTCAAGGCACAGGTGTGGTGGGGGGCAGGCGCGTGCCCCCCAGTGCCCTGCGGACTCAGGCTCCCTCATCCGGGCAGCAACGAGGAAGGCCCTCGTGGAGGGTGCACCCCAGCCTGCAGCCCGCATTGTCCCCCGCGCATCCTGTGGCTCCTTTTGGCTCCAAGCCGTGGTCTTGCATGTTCTCGCTAAGGCACCTGGCATGTGCTGGTCTTTGTGTTGCTCGACGATTGTCGTAAAGAGTGATTATGCTGCACGAGGACGTTTCTCTGTTTCAGTGCAGGAATGAGGCTTGTGGCTGAGGTGAGATAATGCAGTAGGTATTCGAACTCACCCATTTGTGTTTTGGGGAAGAGCCGTTCGATTGCATCTGCCTGTTCGAGGACGTCATTCCATTCCGCCTTAGCCGGTGGTTCAACAGTCCTGTAATGCAGCTTTGCAAGGAGGAGTGCTGTCTCGGCACTTACGCGGGGAGCAGGACGACGGGCACTTCCACCTTCATCATAATCTAGACGAACGAGGGAGGTGTAATCTGGGTATCTTCTTGTGGGCAGAGCCAGGTGCTGAACTAGCGTCCCCCCTGCAGAGCTCGGAGCGGGCTCTCGGGGCATGGGTGGGTGTGGATTCAGTCTGGAACCAGTGATCATGATCGCGTTGGATTTAATAAGGGCGCTCACGTTTGTGCCGTGGGCTTAGAGCACTGTCTGTGTAAGGCGCTCACGTTTGTGCCGTGGGCTTAGAGCACTGTCTGTGTAAGGCGCTCACGTTTGTGCCGTGGGGCTTAGAGCACTGTCTGTGAAAGGCGCTCATGTTTGTGCCGTGGGCTTAGAGCACTGTCTGTCCCACCTTGTGCAGCACCAGCCTGGGAACTTCTTCCCCTCGGTCAGCAAGCACTGGGCACGGAGCAGATGGGGACGTGCCTGAGGCTGAGGGCTGTAACAGTGAGGTTCTGGGGCCAGCCCCTCCGGGAGAGTACATTTAATTAAGATTTTATTAAATATTACAGAATTGCATAAAAACCAGTTCTTAAAAAAGGTGGAATTAGCTCAGAACCTTTGCTTCCTGCTGTGCAGCTCTCAGTCCACTGGAGCTCAGCCACGCTGTCGGTGCCGCGTTCCTTCTCTGCGGTGTGGGGACCGCACACCCCAGGCGTGGCCGTGGCCCCAGGGAAGGAGAGGACTCAGTTGTGTTTTGGGTCCTGTTCATTTGGTTCTGAGGCTTATCTCCCCAGCACGCACAGCGCAGGACACCTGCCATCCAGCACAGGTCAGCCTGGGTCCCGCATAGGCCCGCTGGCCAGCCGGGGCGGGGGCCCCAGCGTGAGGCCTGGAGGTCCCAGCTGCTGTGTGTGTGTGGGGGCTCGGGGAGAAGGTCGTATGGGGTTCCCGCGGTTCTCATTCGGAGTCAGAGAGGTCTGTCCCTCTCCTCTGAGCTGACAAGCTGACGCCTTGGGTAGGCTTGTCAGGGCCCTGGCGACACTTGGGGACCTGCAGAGGGCGCCCCTTTAGTGTCTTTATTGGGAGTGCTTCTGCCTTCTTTGGTGACTCAGTTGGCCTTGTCTGGGATGCCGGGTTTGGAATGGTAGTTAGCTGTGGGAGGGACGGAGGGACAGAGGAGGGTGTCCCCACGCTACAGTGGGTTACCGCTTAATCAGGAAGAATGACACCCAGCTAGATGGTGGGGACTTCGCTGTGTGTGTCCCTGCAGCCTGTCGGCCTCGTTCCCTGGGGGAGGCGGTGGTGGAGGGAGCCGCCAGCTGGTAATGCAGGTGCACCCACCGGTCTGGAGCCTGAAGGGGCAGAGCGGGCTGCCCACCTGCCGTGCCCTTGCCCTGGGCCTGCGGCCGGGACGCTGGCGGGTGGCTGTGGGCCCTGAGACACACCGACCTTCAGTTAACCCTCCCGGGCCCCTCTCCGGTGGGGTTACAAGCCTTGTTCCCGGAGGCCCCCGCCACTCTCCGCGGCCCAGCAGCGGCGGGGCCGCAGCACACAGGGCCTTAGTGTTCTGCTGAAGCTCCCACAAGCCCCAGCAGGGGGCAGCAGCGCGACCGGCCGGCTGGGCCCTTGTCAGGCTGCAGTCCCTGCAGTCTTTCCGGCTTTCCCACCTTTCTCGTGTTGGTTTCACGGCGAGTGTGATGTGAGCCTGCAGGTCAGCGTCCCCTCTTCGGTGGGCTGGCCGCAGCAGTAACGTCGCACGGTCGTGGGGGCTCCGTGCACCTTCAGGGAGGCGGGTGCCACGGCCGAGCCAGGTCCCCGGACGCGCTGCTCACCTGGGGTCCCTCTGTGGGGTCCCGGCCGGATGCGGGATGCGGGGCCTGCCACTGGGTCCAGCCTCCCGGGTTCTGCCCGCCCTCTCTGATCCCACTTCCTGAAGGCGCACGGTTTTCATTTCCAAAACGCCCGTGCCCAGCATGGCCGTCTGTCCCTCCTTTCCTGGGGCTCCTCTGTCGGTGAGAGCAGCAGGTGGCCGCGGGGTCAGGCCGGCTTTAAGATGGCTCCCCGGGGTGACGACCTTTCTGAGTGGTCACGATGGGGCATGTGTGAGCAGGTGCCCGACGGGAGGAGCGGGCCGGCCGACGGGGTGGGGTCCGGGGGCCGAGTCTGCCCTCCGTGGTCAGCGCGGAGCTGGGGCGCATGGCCGCGCGGTCCCACTGACCATGTGTGAGGTTGGGGGAGAGATGCCGCGTGGGCGCCCCAGCCCTGCACATCCGGGCACCTGTCTATCGAGGGGAAGGCGCCACGGAGATCGCGCCCCTTACCCCTAAGCTCAGTGGCCCGGCGTTCCCGCTGCCCGATGTGAGGACCGGCCACGGCAGAGCACGCTTCTTGGCTGTCTGCTGGCTCAAAGCGGTGGTGGCAGCACAGGTCAAGGGTCCCCAGTGCCCAAAGAATGGAGGTGGCACAGGCCAAGGGCCCCAGTGCCCAAAGAACAGACTGTACCTGTCACTTTAGAACTTCCCTCCAGGGGTTTTGGTGCGAAGTGAGAAGCAGGTGGCTGCTGATTTGTGACCACTTTTTCTTTTCAACTGTTGCCTGTGCCCTCCTCTCTGTGCAGCATGTTCGACAAAGTGTTCACGCCGCCTGTCTGCGGGGTGGCCCCGGGTGCTGAGTGTGGCGGCCAGCAGGGGCCTAACAAATACTCTTGCGGTGCCTGACCCTGTGCGGTCAGTCCCACGACTGTCCTTTCAAGGTTGGAAGAGCAGCATTTCTTTAAGATGCATTATCATGAAGTCCACAGGTTTTTCCTTTTTCTTTTTTTATATTTTTTTAATGTGTATTTATTTTTGACAGAGAGAGCGACAGAGCATGAGCAGGGGAGGGGCAGAGAGAGAGGGAGACAGAGAATCTGAAGGAGGCTCCAGGCTCCGAGCTGTCAGCACAGAGCCTGACGTGGGGCTCGAACTCACGAACCGTGAGATCATGACCTGAGCCGAATGAAGTTGGATGCTTAACCGACTGAGACACTCGGGCATCCTGAAGTCCACAGATTTCTATACATTTTATAAGTTTCTGCATTTTGTTTTCTTCTTTTAAGACACAAATTCTCACATAATTTTGAGCTTCATGTTTTAAATATAGATTTTTGAAATCCCTCCATCACAAACCACACTAAGCCTTCAAATGAGGTAGAAGTCATCTTCTCGGCCTTTGGTTTCACTGGTGTCCCTGTGGCTTGGAAAGGCCTCTGGCCTGCAGGTTTCTTCCTAGAAGCTGCACTCGGCAGTGCCGTACGAAGGTTCCAGATGCCCCTCTGTCCCCCATTAGGTCACGATGGGGCGGTGAGCACTGTGTGTTGGAGTCACAATGGCCGGTGGCTGCTGTCGGCCTCCCTGGACGGGACGCTGAGGGTGTGGGCCCTGCGCAGGGCGGAGCTTGTGCTGTGTGTGGTAAGGGGCGATTGCGGGCCGCGACTTCACCGTGACCGTGCCACGTCACAGGCTCACGGCGGCTCAGTAGCGCCTTCTTGGGCCCCTGGCTCTTACCCGGACAGGGAGGCTGGGGACGGGTGAGCCTGAGATACATCGCAGCACTGGCTGCTGATGAAGCGTTGCCTCAAATGTGCGCGTGCGCGTGCTTACCTGCATACCTAACGTGCACATACACACAGTTACGTGTGAGCATCGAAATGTGCTTGGAGGTGACCACCGGAGACGGGGGAGGCAAGAAGGGAAGGAGGTGAGCATCTCACGGCCATGATGGGAAGGGGGTAGTCAGATGAGGAGCCCGCAGACTGCAGATTGTCAAAGATGTGGTTCACTTATTTCCTAGGAGTCTTGTCATAAAGTGGGGTCGAATCCTAGGAGAACGAGCCGGGAGGGGAGGTGCGTCAGACCTGAGGCCCTGGGTTGGGAAGTTTGGCAGCAGGTTTGGGGGGACGCACCTGTTTTAGGGCTGTTGACACTATTATCTCCGACGTGCCCAGACGCAGGCTGAGGGCGGACCCCCAGGCCAGGCCATGCTGAGAATCTTGTCTTTAACAAAATCCTCGCTACTTGATGTGTTCACTGCCACGTGTCGGTCCCATTTGAAAGCTTTTACAGGGCCGTAATTCCAGATACTTCCTACACGGAACACCTTTCAGAAGTAGGGAGAGGGAACAACATTGTAAATTGGTTCTGACAATGTCTGTACGTTTGGGCTAGACTCTCCCGTTTTGAGCAGCAGAGTTTCTTGTTAACGTGTTACGTCGGCAGTAACTACCGATCTGCCTTCTAGGGCAGAGGCCTGTTTCCGAAGCCCATCCGGTCCGCACAGTTTTACTACTTGGACGCTTTCATATTGTCTTCTTCCGGCCCTGAACTTCAGCTTCTCAAGTATCACATCGACACGAGCAAGGACGAGATCAGAAGGTGTGTGGCCTCCTCTTCCGGCTTTTCTCTCTGTAGCGGGGGACGCGGTGTTTCAGAGCTGACACACGTGAAACAGGGTGTTTCCGGTGGTGAATGTTATGCACAGTGTGATCACCTCCTAGCAGGCTGCTGCCCGGAGCCCGGTGACCGGCCTCTCCCCGCCCGGGCCTGGTGTGTGGCCCCACTCGCGGGGCCCGGTGCGGGTGACAATGGGCTCTGGGGCTTCGGAAGGTGGAGTTCTCGCGGTTGATGGACATTGTGTGGGACGATTACTACTGTGTTTATGCCGAAGTTAAAGATGAAACATTTCACACACACACACGTGTGCTGAGTATTTATACTAAATGCCTGTTTAGCTACACCTCCTTTTGGCAAATGTTAACATTTTGTTTGTTTCCAAAGTTTTTAAAGAAATAAAAAATTACAGGGATAGAGGGCTGCCTTTCCAGGCCTTTCCTGCCCCTCTTTCCTCTGCTTCCCCCCCGCTCCTTACCAGGGTGAGCGTAGCTGCGTCAGCCCCAGCACGACGCTGCCGGCACCGCTGCCTGTACTCCTCGTGCTGCGCTCTGTCCCCGACGTGGATTTTATGGCCCCTCCCCCCTCCCCCCTGCCAGCCGCCGGCTCTGTATGCATGGATGTGTTTGTGTCTCATCGTTGTTTTGTTTTGAGATTCCACCTGTGTGTCCGTGCGTGTGCCCCTCCCTGTATGTGTGTGTGTCCCTCCCTGTATGTGTGTGTGTGTGTCCCTCCCTGTGTGTGTGTGTGTGTCCCTCCCTGTCTGTGTGTGTGTGTGTCTCCCTGTATGTGTGTGTGTGTGTCTCTCCCTGTCTGTGTGTGTGTCTCTCCCTGTGTGTGTGTGTGTCTCTCCCTGTGTGTGCGTGTGCCCCTCCCTGTATGTGTGTGTGTGTGTGTGCCCCTCCCTGTGTTTGTGTGTGTGTCTCTCCCTGTGTCCGTGTGTG
The DNA here is from genome assembly GCA_028646485.1 of Cryptoprocta ferox. Classification (NCBI taxonomy): domain Eukaryota; kingdom Metazoa; phylum Chordata; class Mammalia; order Carnivora; family Eupleridae; genus Cryptoprocta; species Cryptoprocta ferox. The sequence continues at coordinate 709,519 of CM053577.1, read as the reverse complement.
TGTGTGTCTCCCTGTATGTGTGTGTGTGTCTCTCCCTTTGTATGTGTGTCTCCCTGTGTATGTGTGTGTGTGTGTGTGTGTCAGTGTGCGTGCACGCGTGCCCACCGTGTCCTCTCCATCAACCAGTGGACACTTGGGCTTCTTCCGTGTTGTGGCGTTGGGACGTCCCTCTTGCTGAGACCCTGGTGTGTCTGCGTCCCATCCGTGGTTCTAGACCTGCTGTATCTCTAGGTTTCCATGTAATTTTACTTATGTTTAAATGCAACACGCCTTTCATAATAATCAAAGTTACGTTTCTGAGACTCAGCCGTGCTCGTGAGCGGAACTTCGATCTGGTTGTGCAGCTATCACGAGATTTTATACGATAGAAACGTGCCCCGCGTCTTCCCCCGTCCTCTGGTTGACGGTACCTGGCTGCTCGCCAGCTGTCGTTCTGGCCGCTGCTGTGCTGGGTTGCCGTGGGCCTGTCTGGAAGTGGGACTGTGGGGGGCGCATAAGTGTGTCTTGTGACCTGCCTTCTCTGTGCCCGGCAGCGAGCTGTATGCAGTGCACACAGTGAGGGCAGGCCCGTCGTCCTCTGGAGGCTGTCCATCCCGCCCTCCTTCCTGCGGGGGGCGCCGTCTTCCTTCCTGTAACTAAGTGCCTGATTATGGTTTTTCCCCGAATGGCACATCCTGAGCCATCCGCAGCGGGGAGGGGGTGGATCACGGGGTGGAGGACCCTGCTGAGAACTGCCCAGCGCCCTCCGTTCTGCTGCTTCTCACTTTATGATGTCAACGTAGCCCCAGGCATCACATCCATATTTCTTGCAGCAAGACGCAGGGGAGACTTTGCTGCAGCCTGCAGCCCACAGCCCCCTGGGCTCATGGCAGGGCCGTCAGAGTGAATCACGGCGAGACTCACCTTCTCCAGCAGATGAGGGGACTCACCCCTGCGCCAGCTCGTCTGTGCTTTGGAGCTTGTGGGCTGAACGAGCCTTGTTTCTGCACCTGAGTCTGGCTTGCGAGTCACTGTGGGATCTGTCTCATGCCCATGGTGCCCACTGGGAGACCCATGGGCAAGTTGTCAGTTTAGTGGCCTCACTGGGTAGCTTTTTAATGGTGGACGGAGGCGCCCACATAGCACATATCCCCAGATTTCAGCCAGCAGACCAGCTTGCTTTTTGGTCTGGTCCAGAGATGTGTGTCAAGGCCACGATGGATTTGGATCAGGGGTGATGGCCCCTGAGCAGAGCTTGGGTTCTGTGGCAGGACAGACGGATGGCACAGAGGGCCTGGTGGCTTTACCGCTGCGGCCTTCCCCGCGCACTCTGCCTGGCACGCACGCCCCTGGCCCCATCCCCGGGGACGACCTGCAGGCCATCCGGCCTCACTGCCCAGGGGCTGCTCCTCAGCCGGTGGTGCTGGGTTGACTAGCACATCCCCCAGCCACGTGCAGTGTCTCACGGAGAAGCCAGGACACGGGCAAGTCCCCATTGGAGGTAGGAGAATGGAAGACGCATGAGTCGCTGGTCCTTTGCTCTTATCAAGTGAAGCCTGTCAGGACCGAGCGGAGGCCCTGCCCGCACTGGATTGATCCCCAGGATTACCTCCCCTGTCTGTATTCCCGCCCTCTGGCCCCCCGTCTGTCGTGGGTGCCCACGCTCTGTCCCCTGGGCTGCGGCGTGGCGTCATGCACCTGCTGTGCCTGAGCAGCCTGCCCTCCGCTGGCGAGCGTTCGGGGCAAGCGAGGGGGACCTGGAGGCTTGCTGGCTGTTGCGAGCCCGGCGGCCCTCGTGTCCTCACACTTTTGATAGACGGCTCCCCGGGAAGGACTGTGCTTGCCTCCTTCCAGCAGCCACGGCCAGGGTGTGGAGACGGCCTTCCCGCGAATCCTCCCGTGCCGGCCTTGCGCACGCTCGCGTGGCCCCTTGCGAAAGGCCCAGGCCTCCAGCGGGTGGTGGCGCACAGCCCAGGGCAGCCTCCCGCGTCCGTCTGGGGGGCCCGTCCCCAGGCCTGTTGCTCAGGCTGCAGTGTTGTCCCCACGCGTACCAGCCTCAGCTGGAGGTGCTGACTCAGGGACGGCCGAGGCTCCGTTGGGGGGACCCTGAACCTTGCACAGGCTGCGGGCCTGAGCGCCTCCCAGCAGAACTGTCTGTCGTTCTGGAAGGCTGCGGCAGGCCCCTCTGTGCACACTTGTTCGTCTCTGGGAGCAGAGACGGAAATGCCGTGCGCCCAGCAGCACGCCGCTCCACCCCTCTGAGCCTGCGGTTGTGCGTGGCCCGCAATGCCACCGAGCGCTGGCCTCGAACGGGGAGTCCCCGCTCGCCCCCACTGCCCGCGATCTCAGCGCGTGTCCTCTCCGCGCACGCACCGCAGTGCGTGTTCTTCCTGAACCGCGTCCCCGGGCCTGTGCTGCCCGCGGAGCTCCGGCACAGCTCTCCCACGGAGCCGCCGCTTTCTGCCCCATTAACCGTCCTACTGTGCGGTCCGCTCAGGGTGTCAGCAGGGACGCACAGTGATGTATGCAGTTTGTGTGCTGTCACTGAGCTCTCATGCAAACCTCCTGTGACTCCGCTCCATTTGTCCCTCGATCCCCACGTCTCCATGCCGCCAGGACCTGCTCTCTGAGTCACCCCTGTGGAGGCCCATCTCTGTGCCGACCCTGGTCATGGCCCCAGGCCCCCGCCCATTCTTTCCCTATCTGTGGAAGGAGCAGGCCGATGGCCTGTTTCATCCTCGCCCTCAGCCACCCAGCAGCTCAGACACCGAGCCCCCCCCCCCCAACTGCCGCCCCATCACCGACCTGAACCTGCTTGGGCCAGTTCTTGCCCAGCTGGGCTGGCCGCCCTCTCCCCTGGGCCTCTCCTGGGCTATCCCCGGAGGTGTCTCCTGGCTCCTTTGGGCCAGCCATGCCCTCCCTGGACTGAGACCACATTCTGAGATTGCCAGCAGGTTCCTTTCCTTTACAAAACTATTGTTAGGAATTGTTGAGGCCGAATGTTTATTAAACCAACATTAGCTGCTTATGTTACCCTTTAGAAGATGTTAAGAACATTTGTGTAAATGGAAATATAGATAATTTATAACTGGTTGGCTGTCTTCTTAAGTATACATAATTATTTTAGACTTAAGAGAAAAATTTGCTTTTTTGTAGACAGAAATGAATTATTTTGGGCTTTATATAATGATATTTTTTCATGCAGTTTTCCTAAATGAAAAGTTAGGTTTTCCTAAAGGAAAATTAGGGTAGCTGACATATTCTTTCAATGTTACAAAATATAGTTAAGTGTTATGAAAACTTTCTTCATATTCAATTTTTTAAAAAGTTTATGTATTTATTTTGAGAAAGAGAGGGCACAAGCAGATGAGGGGCAGAAAGAGAAGGAGAAAGAGAATCCCAAGCAGGCTTCATGCTGACAGCACACACAGCCTGATGTGGGGCTCGAACCCACGAACTGTGAGATCATGACCTGACTGAAATCAAGAGTCGGACGCTTACCTGCCTGAGCCACCTAGGTGTCCCGTATTCAGTTTTTTAAAGGTAGAACATTTCACTGTAGTGGAGGGAACATAAAGATCGACTGTCTTTATTTTCCTTTCAGATACAAACAGAAGAGCAGGTGCAAACCTGTTTTCAGGCTTCCTACAACCGGTCCAACTGAGATCACAGGTTTATCTGCCGTGAATGACTTTTATTCCTGTATCCTTGTCTCTGCTCTTAGTGTTTTCACATCCTGAGCTCCATCCTCCTGACAGAAGTGTCTGTCGGGGGCCGGGGCTCCAGGCGCTGGGCTTCGGGGCCACGGCTCTGCGTTAACTGCATGTGTGGCAGTTTCATCTCCGTGGGGAAAAGGGCTTCAGAGGAAAATTAACAGTGGATGCGACAGCATGTGACCTGCAGCGGGGTGATCGAACCTGATTTTTCTGATCTGTCTACAGTTCATTGAATACTATGTGGTAGTTTAGTACTTTTTAGAAATGCACTGGCACACTTGCTGTGGACATCCTTTGATTAATTGGAGTTTGCCCCGTCTCTGGGGAGGCTGGTGAAAGTTACAGGAGTAACTGTTGAATATGAAATTGAGTCCAAAAGTTTATTTTATTTTTAATGTTTATCCACTTTTGAGAGACAGAGTGTGAGTGGGGGAGGGGCAGAGAGAGACAGAGTCACAGGATCTGAAGCAGCTCCAGGCTCTGAGCTGTCAGCACAGAGCCCGATGTGGGGCACGACCCCGTGAACTGTGAGATCATGACCTGAGCTGAAGTTGGTGCTTAACCTGCTGAGCCACCCGGGCGCCCCGACATTTTTGTGATTTTAAAGCTAGCATCATCCCTTGTAATTAAAAAGCATTGATTTTGATTTATTTAGAAGCAAAGCTCTGATCTTTAGGAATTCTTCTTATAAAGTTTTAATTTATTCAAAGATGTAAGATTCTTTTGAACGTAATGGGGGAGGGGGGCAGGGACGGCTGTCACCACGCCTCTGTGGAGCTTCGGAGAGTCACCCTGTGTGTCTCCTGCTGTCCGGAGGGGAGTAACGGGGTGAAGGGGCCTGTTTGCTCCCTGGGGAGAGCTGGCGAGAGGAGTTCCCTAACTGCCACGCAGACCTGGTGCTCACGGCGGGCCGGAACAAGACCGTGGAGGTGTTCGACCTCAACGCGGGCCGCAGCGCAGCCGTGATCGCAGAAGCCCACTCACGGCCCGTCCACCGAATCTGTCAGAATAAGGTGGGTTTTTGACCGTGCGTATCGTTGTAAAATGCTGTGTTTACGTATTTAACAGGTGCAAACGTATGATGCGGTTCTGTACCAGTTTGCCACCAAACCTAGTGCTCATTGAGTTTTCCAAGCCTCGATGTCTGACCTTGGAAGATATTTTAATATCATGTTGAATGTTAACTTTCCTACTTTTTTCTTTATTTTATGGGCCCATTTTTCACCTTTAATACACCACCACCTAATGGTGTTTCATGCCCGCCCGGGGTTGAGTGCCGGGCACGTAGGTCCTGAAGGAACATGAAGCAGCCTTCGGGGACCCGTAGTTTCTCTTTGTAGGACGTGGCTGCTCTGCATTGGCAGAGAGGTAGCCCAGAACCACCCACAGCTGAGGGCTACAGACCCGCGATTGCAGGAGGTGCCGCTTTGGTGAGCTCATGGTCTCATCATTTAGTTTAAAAGACACTCTGCTACCCAAAAGGGCATCTTAGAGATTTGTGAACAAAACTCTTATTTTTAGGACTGCAGCTATAATTTTGATTTTTGATATATTTGGAATGACTTTCAATTCATAATGCCTTCTGAAATGTGCATTATGATTTCAAGAGTACTGTTTTTTAAAAAAAATTTTTTTTTAGTGTTTACTTTTGAGAACGTGAGAGAGAGCACAAGCAGGGGAGGGGCACAGAGAGAGGGGGACACAGAATGTGAAGCAGCTCCAGGTTCTAAGCTGTCAGCACAGAGCCCGACGCAGGGCTCGAACCCACGAACTACGAGATCATGACCTGAGCCGAAGTCAGACACTTAACTGACTCAGCCACCCAGGCGTCCCAAGAGTAGTGTTGTCTTTAAGTGAAGTCTTACTGGATTGGATTGGTTAAAAAGTCTCTGTTACCTATAATTTCAACATATTATTCCAGATTTCCTTTAAATTTCTGTTTAATAGGGCAGGTGTGGTCTGATACTCTGTGAAGTTTCGTAGCTGGTTTGCGTGGGGAAGGACACAAATCCTGGAGCACGGACTTGCACCCTCCGAGGCAGACGCTGTCCTTCTGGATCAGTGGGTGCTGGCGCTGTGGGTCCAGAGTGAGACGGTCCGGGTGCCGATCTGGGCAGGCCCGAGGCTCCCATGTGCGGCTTCCCGAGAGCTGTCAGTCTGCATGGCTCCCTGGGCGTGGCCAAGGGGTGTCAGTGAGCCCGGGTCAGGGTCAGAGCGTTGGGATGGGGACCAGGGAGCTCCCAGGGGCAGGCGGCAGACCAATCACTTGCTCCCAATTTGTGGGCGTCCTGGTCTCGCAGGGAGGCCTGTGAAGGCTCCGAGGGGCCTCTCGTCTCCAAGGTCTCTGCCACACTGAGCCCCTGGAGGGTCACTGTTTTGTACATGTCACATTTTGGCAGGAGGTTCTTCCCATTTGCAGACGCTGTGGATAAACAACAGCAGCTTGAAGGAAGGTGTTGAGGAGAGGAGTGTCTATCTGCGTCTTCCTTTATTTGTACAGAATCTTATGCGAAAACAGAACAAAGACATTCTAAGCACTGTGCAGTACGCCAGCCAGATGAATGAAGCAATTCCTTTGAAGAATTTTGTAACACTTTATGAGGTTACTAAAACAGCAGACTTTAAAAACAGTGCGTGTGAGTCATAGCCGCTGTGTGTGGGACGGTACCCCATGTCCTCTGGGGAGGCTGCGAGGGAAGGGGGTCGCGCCTCATGGCTTGAGTGGGCGGGACCGCCTCGTGATCGTGGATCTCCTGTTGCCAATTTCACAGTAAGATCTGTCAAGGTTGGGTCTAAGTTTGGTTATTAGACCTTATGTAATTCTGGACTTTTAAATGAATTTGATAATTGAGCCACATTTAAAATGATTGTGAGCCTAATACTTGTCTTATTTTTTTGGCGTTATGATTTCTTTTAAATTCAGGTGCAACTCAGTGAGATGTCGATAGGCGATGTTTTGATGTCGAATTTTGGAGGGTAATTGTGACTTGCTGGAGTTGTTGAGCAAAACTTTCAGGCAAAGGCCTTTGACTTTCAGTGCAGATTGGTGTCCCCTTTGCGGTGCCCAGAACAGTCCTCTTGCTTAGAATCTGCTCAGTCAGCACTCGCTGATTTGAGTCCCGGCTGTTACCTGCAGAAGCAGTTCTTTATTTAGGAAATGACGTGCAAACACAGGGGGCCTAGGCTTCTTAAATAGACTGTCAGCGTGTAGGTTTTGGGGTTACATTTTGGCAAATAGCATTTAAAAATCTTTAATATATTTTTCTCTAAATGCAACCTATAAAACTTATCTAAAGGTAAAGATTTCTAGCATTCGGGTCTCTCTCTTGAAATGTTATAAAGTTGTATATTTGGTCAGTTTTTCTAGAATTTCTGTGGATCCTTAGTTAATACAGTAGGTGAGAATTGACTACTTTTACCAAATATTTCCATTCTTGAGTTAAAATGCTTCAGTAAGATAAATGTGAATTTCATGTGTGATGTTCTTTTATGTTATAAATGTTACATTTCAAATATTTCTCA
>CM053577.1:687242-702202 GCA_028646485.1 Cryptoprocta ferox | reverse complement strand
CACCACCATCACCACCACCACCACCATCACTATTATCTTTTTTTGTGTATGGAAAGTGGTTTGTCAACATTGCCATTATAAGTCCCTATTTCCTTTTTCTTGTTCTGTTCTTTATTTGTTTCTGGGGTTTATCACAGAGCCATGAAAACTTTGCCTAGATGAAACTTGGTGTATCAGAAGTCAGTCTGAGATTTTTTTTTTCCATTTGATTCCCAATTTGTTTTTAAATTGTTTCAGGTGATTAAACTGGAAATGCAAAATATACTTTTGGAGTTTTAAATGCTTATTACTTATAACATAAAAAATAAAGCTCTAGCTTTAAAATAATGGTAAAGACAATTCTTTTAAATGTAACCAATTTTTGAAAACCAATATTTTCAAAAGAAGTTATTCATTTTGAAAAATGATGTGAGGCTGTTTTGTCTGACGTCTTGGAATTTTCTTGTTTCCTTTCCTCTCTGTACCCATTTTATGGTAAAAGACTTTTTAACTTTCTGCGTGCATTACTTCCTGTTACAGGGATTGTATGAGGTAAGCATACGCTCAGCTCATTAAATGGCACCTGTTCTTTTTTTTCAAATATAAGTTTATGAAGAATAGGGACAATGCCTTAGAAAACTCTAACTTCGCAAATGCACCCAATTTCACACATTCCCTTTGTTCCCGTGAGGGTGAAGGATAAATGCCCAAGAATTTGCTGCTTGTGGTAGAGGATCGGAAGCTGAATTAGAAATTACTTTCAAAGAAGCAGCCACGCAGGAGGTGGTAGTCGTGGACATGGGTCATATTTGCACAAAGCTGACGGTTGTGGGTCTCACATGAGATGAGAGATGTAACTGCAGTGCTGGGACAGCTGTTGTGTCCCGGGGGGACAGAGAAGGCTGTGTTTGCCTGGGACTGTGTAGTGGCACATGTTGTCAGGTAGAACTCGATTTTATGAGGGTTTGAAGATGCAGAGAATAGACAGGTTGCCTGAGCCTGTGCGGTTGTGAGTCTGGGCCGAGAGCCGGGCTCCCACAGACGGGCTCCTGCATGAAGCCGTGGAAGCGGGCCCACGTGCAGTGACCCTGCGAGTGCGCCCCGTGCCGGGTGTGCGGCCACAGCTCCCTGCCCGCAGCTCTGCCACCCCGGCAGCTGTGTCCACCGGGGGCTCCCTCACCCCAGCCCCGGGCCCCTTTCAATTCCTCGGGCTTCCCAGTGACTTCTGAGGGAATCGGACTGTGCACGCAGACTCCGCCGCTCTCCCGTGTCGTCCCATCTGGAGTCCTCAGGTGCTGGCGTGGACCCTCAGGGTTCAGGCCAGGCGCAGGCTCTCTCCTCGTACTGTAGGTGGCTTCTGTGGGAGGCATCAAGGTCTGGTGACTTTTTGCTCCTTGAGGGGCACTCGCCAGGACAGGAGGAGGCAAACCCCAAAAGTTTCCCTGTCACGCACTTAGAGGTGCATGTGCCGTAGCTCGTGTGTGCTGAGTGTCCCCACGTGCCAGATGTGACGTGCTTGGCACACGTGAACTCAGCCCTTCCAGAGCTCTGACTCCGAGACGTGGGTGTGGAGATCGCAGTCCAGTTCCCGAGACGCACCGGCACCCAGTGTGCCCCCAGCGTCTGGCCGCACAGCTCGTGGTAAAGCCCCGCGGGAGGCTGTGGTCTGGAGCCTCCCTGCTGGCCTCTCTGCATCCAGGCGCGGGGCCTCCCCACCCCGACAGGGAGCGTAACGAGCACAGTGGTGATGCCTTCACTCTGCGTGTGGACACTTGCCACCGCCAGGTCTTGGGGGTGCCCGATACGGAACGCTGTCCCCAGCACTCCTGTGGCCTGGACTGTGTGAGGGCTTGTATGCACACACATGTATGTGTAGGTGTGTGAGTGCCTGTGTGTCCGCATACGTGTGTGTGTGTGTGTGTGTACGTGTGTGTATTAACCTATTAACTCATTCGTTTAATGTTTGTTAATTTTTGAGAGAGAGGGAGGGAGGGGCAGAGAGAGAGGGACACAGAATCGCAAGCAGGCTCCGCACTGGCAGCACAGAGCCTGATGCGGGGCTTGATCTCACGAACCCTGGGATCATTTGAGCCAAATCAAGAGTCGGTCACTAACCGACGGAGCCACCCAGGCGCCCTTAACTAATTCACGTAAATGGGTCTCTGAGCAAGTGTGTACCTGGCCCGTTCTGAGCGCTGGGACACGTGCGTGAAGGGGAGAGCAGTGTCCTCACACTTAAGGACTTTGTATCCTTACAAAGAGAGAAGTGGGTCCGCACGACCTCAGATACCCTGTGCCAAGCCCCCTCTGGGGGCCCCTCTCCAAGGAGGTGACATGGGCAGTGGGCACACGAGGCGGGCGAGGGGCCAGGTATGCATCGGGAGGCAGCGCTCAGGGAATGGGCACCACTCATGCCCAGGCCTGGTGGTGAAGCCAGGGGTGGGTGTCGGGCCCAGAGCCCCTCCTGGCCCCTGTCAGAATCTGGGTTTATTGCAGGTACAGGCGGCCGTCGTGAAGGTGGGGCAGGAGGGCGAGGGGCCTCGCTGATGCTTGCGCGGGCGTGCGTGAGCTGTGTGCATGGACGTGTGATGAGGACATCGGTCCCAGCTGCCCTCTGAGCTCCGCTCGGGTGGGGGGGTGCCTGGCACTCTGCAAACATGGTTCTTCTCTGTGAGCACTGGCGGGGGAGGGGCAGCAGGACGGGGAAGCAGGGACGTGTCCCCCAGGCAGCAGCACCAGCCAGTCAGGGCCCCTTCGCTGCCTGTGCTCCTGGCCTCGCAGGTGGGGCTGTGTCCCAGGGCACGGCCTCCTCCTCCCGCCAGATTCCTGCCGTGCTTCTGTCTGGGGCCTGGACGCCGGCTCTGGGGTGGGACCCAGAGAGGCTGGCGGCTGCAGCCGTCCAGGTGGGACATGGAGTGGCCCCGCTGGCGGTGCTCTGTGGCTCGGCCCGGCTTCGGGGAGCAGGCTGAGGCTGGTGGCAGCGGCCTGGGTCTCTGCGACAGTGTCTGCATGCAGGGGACCCTGACCGAGGGCTGGGACTTCCCTGCAGAGAAGGGACTTCCCACGCGTCCGGGAACACCGCGTGGCTGCCAGCAGCCGGTGCAGAACCTTGTCTCCGGGTGACAGAGGGACCATCCCGTGTGGTCCTCTCTCGTCAGAGCCTCTTAGTGGCATGAGGTTCAGCGCATTCGCTTTAGGAGACCGCGTGAAGTGTCCTCCCCGCGGGGCAGCCGCGTGTGCCGAGTCCGCGCAAACTGACGTGGTCTGTCGGTGACCGCGGTGCTTTGGGGGTCGTGGCACGCTCTCGGATGAGAGGTGTGGTCTTAGGAAAAACAGTCCTGAGGTTTTTAGTGGGAACATAACTGGTTTTACTTCCTGAAAATAACCTTCTGAACGGTGTGTGAAGGAAGGGGGGCTGGGTGTGACGTCACAGAGGCTCTAGTAGCTTGTTTTCCTCAACTTCTCTTGAATCTTTGCTCAGTTACACCACATACACCCAAGTGCCCCACCCAGGGGTCGTCACGGAGCACGTCCCAGCTGAGGATTTCAAATGCCAACTGGCCCAAGTGTCGTATTTCTGGTAAAGTGTAAGATAGATCATTTCCAATTTCTTTTAAGCTTGGGGCCAGCATAGCCACAGCTGTCACACATCAGTCGTGCTCTCTTGCAAAGCGTCCCTGAGCACAGGCCCGAGAATTGCTCCCCTGGTCGCTGGGCGAGCACGGCTGTGCCATTTGATCACACCATCAAGGGCCCCATATGCATCAAAAGTCAGGGCCATATTTTCCTCTTTTAAAATTGTGTTATGTGATTAAGTGGCTTAATTTTATAATGAAAATACATAAATCTTTTATGGTTTATTGATCTCTTTAAAAATCATAGTGTTTTTTTCTCTATATTTATATTAAAAACCTGACTTTTTTTTCTATGCCTGCATAAGATGTATGCTTTTTGGTGATGACATACATAATGCTACACAGCTAATTTAATTGGAAAATTATATATGTAAAGCTTTAACTAGTTTTCTAATGAAAACATATTATCACACAGAAAACGAGGTTCTCAGAAATAATGGTCACTAAAATCCATGATTGCCCTAAAATATATTGCTTTATTATCTTTAGATCTTGTGGGTTTTTTTTTCTTTAAAGGAATGAAATGCCTATGCATAGAAATACAATTCTGCTCTTTCTGTCTCCTCCTTTGGTAACCACAGCTGAATGTGGTGTGAATCTTTCCCAAGTATGTGTTTGGAAATACATTCGCTATTGTGTGGTGCGTTGTTCTCTTACATACTAGCGGCAAACTGTGCATATCTCTGCTACCTGATTTTTATTCCACATTTTAGGTATGAATTTCATCCATTTCTGTGCATTTATGACGTACACATTTAAGCCTATAAATTTCCCCTAAATACTGTGTTAGCTGCATTTTCCAGGTTTTAGCAAGTGGTATTTTTATTACTTAGTAGTAAATATTTTCTAATTTCCATTATGATTTTTTTAAACCTAGGCTTTATTTAGATGTGCTTTTAGATTTCCACATATATGAGCTTGTTTTCAGTAATCTTTTTGTTACTGATGTCTAATTTCATGGTATTACGTTCAGAGTGCATGCTCTAATAACACTGATTCTATTCTATCTGGTGAGATTTTTGTATTTATTGAGAAACCTGGCTCCCTGGCTGATTTCTATGGGTGTTACATGTGTGTGGAAAGAGTATGCTCTTGGAATATGTTTGCATAGGTGTCTATTGGCCCAGCCTTATTAATTATATTCAAATTATTCAAGATTTACTAATTTTTTGTACTCTTGGTTTCTTTTTTTAACTAAAGATGTGATTAAGATCTTTGTCTCTATGATTGTAATCTTGTCACTTTCTTCTTACAATTCTATTAATTTTAGCTTTATGTATTTACAGGCTGTATTATTTGGTACATTTATGTCAGAATTCTTATATTTTATAATATTTATAAAGTATTTTTAATTAGGTCTTATTTACCTTATGTCTACTTTTTAGTGCTTATATAATCAATCTTTCCTTTTTTTAAAAAAATATATGCTGTTTTACTCCCACCCTTCACATTCGGCCTTTAAAAATAATATGTTTTAAGTGTTTTTCTTGAAATCTAACTAAGAATTTCTTTTTTATTTACTTGTTTAGTCTGTTTGCAATTATTGTGATTACACATATATTTGATCTTCTTTTGTGCTTTTCTATGTTAAAGAAAAAAACTTCCATACCGTCTATTTATCATGAATTTTCTTTGCTTCTTCATTTCTTCTTCTTTAGCCTCTGTTGGACTGGTTGAAAACATTTCTAACTCTCTTTATATCCCTGTGAAAACCTTCAGTTTTTTACTGCTTAGCTTCAGGAAACTAGCAATATTGGAAGGTACTGTAGCTATACAGTCATTTGCCCATCTGCTTTCTGTCAAACTAGATCTCTTTTTATCTTTTTATACTCAGTGCCTTGTAAAGTGCCCAGCGTTTAGTAGATGATCTCTGAATGTTTGCTGGGTGTCTGTTGAATTGTTGGGATGTTATGAGTGACCTTGCGCCGACTTATGGACTGCTAATCCATGTTGAGATTAGTACCTGGGTGGCCGTGAGTAGAATCCCGATTCCTCTGTCTCATGTTTATCACCTGAGATGGGTATGAAATAGTTTATGCCTCAAGTTTGTTGTGAGGATGAAATGTTCAGTGTTTAGAATGCTATCTGGCACACAGTGAAGGCTCTTTATGTATTAGTTATTGTTATGGATTTATGTAAACCTTCATTTCCTGTTGGTAACTGAAAAATAACTTGTAGGCATGTGCATATTGTAAGGATAAAAGCTTTCAGATATATTTCATTAAATTTTTCTTAGCAATTTGAATACTCTTTTTTTTTCTTTTTTCTTTTTTTTAGCAAAACAAAACCACATTTATTTTAGTTTGGGTTTGAAATGTATATTACAATCTATTTTTTTATAGTTTATTGTCAAGTTGGTTTCCATATAACACCCAGTGCTCATCCCAGCAAGTGCCCTCCTCCATGCCCATCACCCATTTTCCCCTCTCCCCAACCCCCATCAACCCTCGGTTTTTTCTCAGTATTTAAGAGTCTCTAATGGTTTGCCTCCCTCCCTCTCCTTAACTATTTTTTCCCCTTACCCTCCCCCATGGTTAAGGTTAAGTTTCTCCTGTTCCCCATATGAGTGAAAACATATGATATCTTTCTCCGCCTGACTTATTTCGCTTAGCATGACACCCTCGAGGTCCATCCACGTTGCTACGAATGGACAGATGTCATTCTTTCTCATGGCCATGTAGTATTCCATTGTATAGATGAACCACATCTTCTTGATCCATTCCTCAGTTGATGGGTATTTAGGCTATTTTCATGATTAGGCTCTTGTTGAAAGTGCTGCTATGAACATTGGGGTACATGTACCCCTGTGCATCAGCACTCCTGTATCCCTTAGATAAATTCCTTGCAGTGCTATTGCTGGGTCATAGGGGAGTTCTATTGTTAATTTTTTGAAGAACCTCCACACTATTTTCCAGAGTGGCTGCACCAGTTTAGCTTCCCACCAACAGTGTAGGAGGAGGGCGCCCGTTTTTCCACATCCTCGCCAGCATCTATAGTCTCCTGATTTGTTCATTTTAGCCACTCTGACTGGCGTGAGGTGGTATCTCAGTGTGGTTTTGATTTGTATTTTCCTGATGATGAGTGATGCTGAGCATCGTTTCATGTGTCTGTTGGCCATCTGGATGTCCTCTTTGGAGAAGTGTCTGTTCATGTCTTCTGCCCATTTCTTCACTGGATTATTCATTTTTCGGATGTGGAGTTTGGTGAGTTCCTTATAGATTTTGGATACTAGCCCTTTATATACTATGTCATTTGCAACTATCTTATTCCATTATATTGGTTGCCTCTTAGTTTTATTGACTGTTTCCTTTGCAGTGCAGAAGCTTTTTATCTAGATGAGGTCCCAATAGTTCATTTTTGCTCTTGATTCCCTTGCCTTTGGAGATGTGTCGAGTAGGAAATTGCTGCAGTTGAGGTCAAGGAGGCTGTTGCCTGCTTTCTCCTCTAGGGTTTTGATGGTTTCCTGTCTCACATTCAGGTCCTTCATCCATTTTGAGTTTATTTTTGTGTAGGGTGTAAGAAAGTGGTCCAGTTTCATTCTTCTGCACGTTGCCGTCCAGTTCTCCCAGCACCACCTGTTAAAGGGGCTGTCTTTTTTCCATTGTATGCTCTTTCCTGCTTTGTCAAAGATTAATTGGCCATACATTTGTGGGTCCAATTCTGGGTTCTCTATTCTATTCCATTGGTCTATGTGTCTGTTTTTGTGCCAATTCCATACTGTCTTGATGATGACAGCTTTGTGGTAGAGGCTAAAGTCTGGGATTGTGATGCCTCCCGTTTTGGTTTTCTTCTTCAATATTACTTTGGCTATTCAGGGTCTTTTGTGGTTTCATACAAATTTTAGGATAGTTTGTTCTAGCTTTGAGAAGAATGCTGGTGCAATTTTGATTGGGATTGCATTGAATGTGTAGATTGCTTTGGGTAGTATTGACATTTTAACAATATTTATTCTTCTGATCCATGAGCATGGAATGTTTTTCCATTTCTTTGTGTCTTCTTCAATTTCTTTCATAAGCTTTCTATAGTTTTAATCGTACAGGTCTTTTACATCTTTGGTGAGGTTTATTCCTAGGTATTTTATGGTTTTTGGTGCAATTGTGAATGGGATCAGTTTCTTGACATTTGCTACTTTTTAAACTCGTTTCACACAGTGGTACGGAGCACCGTTCGGGACCAGCCCCTGGTTTTCCACAGCAAAGTGAGGTCGTCTGGGTATGCAACTGCCCCGCAGTGAGTAACCGGGCCTGGAGAGGCAGGGAAGATGTGTGTGGAGGGCCACCCCTGGGTGCAGGGCAGGGACATGCTGACAGCAGTCAACGCAAGACCACAGCAGAGGCGGCAGCAAGCCCCACCTGCATGCTCACCATGTGTTTGCCTCCCGGGGGCCCATTGGTCCTGACCGATGGCAGCGATGGTGCCTGGTGACCTGGTTGGGTGCTGGGACATGGATGGCCCCGCCCGGGAGAGGGGGATGCAGGGACAGAGACCTGGCCTCCTGGGCTTTCTGGGAACATTAGGTGCAGTGTATTCAGACCCAGTTTGGCGGGTTGGGAGGGAGGGGATTAAAGATGAGGAAATTGGGAACAGTGTAGTGTCTGGGGAGTTTCAAGTACAACAGATCCTTGAAATCCCCTCGTCCTTCAGGAATGCCGCATTTCTTGGAAGTGGACTCTGCTTTGAAATACAGACAGGCCTCTACCATCCTCTTACTCCAAATCTTGACCTGCTACGTGCTCTTCCCACACTGAGCAGAACAGCCCTGGGGTCTCTGCTCAGAACACAGGTCAAGGCTCTCGGGGGCTCTCCAGAGTCACCTGTCCCCTGACCTCACCTATGCCACGCTTCCCCTCACGCTCCCCCCCTCACCTCACCTGCCTCCCTGTCCATCTCCCGGCCTCAGGGCTCTACATTGGCCCTTTCTTCCCCCTCACGTGCCTCCCTGAGGCTCACGTGGGTGCTGCTTATGGGGCAGCCAGTCTCACTTCTGTGTAGGCTGCCATCCCTGGCTGCCCCGTAGAACATGCCCGTCTCTGCCATTCCCTCTCAGCACTTGCTTGCTTTACTCTCTCTGGCCCAACTGGCTAACATAACCTCGTCTTTTACTTCCTATTTATTCTGCTAACCCCTGGGCCTGGGACAGCACCTGGCACTCAGACCCTCTTACAAAGTACTGATGGCTGGCTGGATGGCTGGATGGATCAGTGGGTGGATAGATGCATGGATGCATGCGTAGATGGATGATTGATGGATGGATGATGGATGGATGAATAGGTAGGTGTATGGATAGCTGGATGGATGCATAGATGGATGGATGATGGTTGGATTGGTAGATGTGTGGATGGATGGATGGATAGGTAGGTGTATGGATAACTGGATGGATGCATGGATGGATGGGTAATTGTTGGATTGGCAGGTGGATGGATGGATGGATGGATCATTGTTGAGTGGATGCAGGCATGGACGGATGGATGGATGGATCATTGTTGAGTGGATGCAGGCATAGATGGATGGATGGATTCTGAATTGCACACTAGTTCATACACCATGCGTGTGGACACCAGCTGTAGTGTGATCTCCTATGTTCAGTGTGGACTCCTGGGGTCCCCTATATTAAGGCATGTCTTGAGTTTTGCGCCCTGTGTAGACGTGCAGGGGGAAGAGGAGGCCAGACCATGAACATCCCTGAGCACCAACCTGGGAGTTTGAACTTCACAGGAAAAGTACAGGGTGATGTTACAGTATTTTAAATGTGATCACCTCGTCAGGATGTGCAGCATGGTGACATGTTGGAGGCAGTGGGAGGGACAGATGGAGGAGGTGAGGCCAGCCTCCCCTCCTGGGGTGCTTCCTGTGCTCTGGCAGCGTTTTTGCGCCTTCTCAGATGCTCCCTGCCGATCCCTGCTCAGTGGCCTCCTGCCCTTTGTTCTCTTTTCTCCCGTCCTCAAGGGACTGGCATCCTCCCCCATCTGGGCCCCAGGGGACTTTCAGATCCTGCAGCAAATGCAGAACCCCCAGCAGTGGCCCAGGGCCAGACCACCCTCTCCTGTCCCTTGTTCTGATGGCTCTGGGTACAGCCTGAGGCTGAGCCTGCTGCTGCCTCTGCAAGGCTTGGATGCAGGTACAGGGTGGGGTGTGGCTGTCCCTCGCCTGTCCCCGGAGCTCAGCACCATGTGCCTCAGCATCTCTGGGGGCTTGTTTCCTCATCTGAAAAACAGGCCAGTTCCAGGTGACTGTTCAGTGACTGCCAGCATTTAATCTAATTGTGTTCAAGGGAGAATTCAGTGTGACTTCCCAGTAATTCCACTTCTGTCTCTGAGTAGGTTTGCAAAATAATGTTCACAAGTGAAGTTTCATTTCATTATGATTATATAAATTTATTCTCCAAAAGGAAACTATCATAAGAATCATGTTTTGTATTCACTTTAGGGGAATTCTGACTTTGTGAGCAGTTGTTTGGTTTATAAATCTTTCACACACATCTTACCAAATATGATCAATAGGTAATTTACAATGTGATCTTTACACACAAATGGTTATCTTCGTGTTTTTCTAGTAGTCACAATTTATAAGTAAATAGCTCAGTAGTATCTAGAATTTTTATGTCCAAATATATTTTCAGCAGTGAACTAGCCAGTGTAGATATACAATTAAAACAATAGCTGTTATAATTAGAGTAATTAAGTGTTCACTGTGTTACTAGGTGGGGCACTGAAAGCATTTATATGTTTACATATTATATAGATTTTGCTGCAAAATACAGATCTATTAAGAAGCTTGGAACTGTTATCTTTGAGATGATGTAAGAGTTTTCTTTCCACAGCGTAACTATGTTTTCACCAAAGACCAACAGCAGGAGTAGCGGTGGGAGCCCTTCACGACACGGGAGCCGTCACAGGAGGTGCGCCTCTAACTGGCCTTTCGAAGTGGATGTAGCACAGTTTGGGGAGGCCCTTTAGATACGGCAAGGGACTTTGTTTCAAACAGGCGTCCAACCTTGTAAGTTCCTGATGTGCACACAGGCACACATATACACAGTGTGTCTATGTTATTTGTAAGTACCTGGTGTATACATTATTTGTATGTATATGTCCTTTTAGTCTGATTCAGTTCTTCCTTATTCATTTTTCAGAAACGCTGCTGTTTTTACCATCTTAACAACTTGGCAGTATTGTTGTCTTTTTTCTTTAAATCCAAGTTAGTTAACATTAGTGTAAAAGTGGTTTCCGAAGTAGAACCCAGTGATTCATCACTTACATATAACAAGTGCTCATCCCAACAAGTGCCTCCTTAATGCCCATCAGCCATCCAGCCACTCCCCCCACCAACCCTCAGTTTTAAGAGTCTCTTATGGTTTGCCGCCCTCTCTGTATTTATCTTATTTTTCCTTCCCTTCCCCTATGTTCAGCTGTTTTGTTTCTTAAATTCCACGTATGAATGAAATCATATGATATTTGACTCTTTCTGATGGACTCATTTTGCTTAACACAATACCCTCTAGCTCCATCCATGTTAGCTGCAAATGGCAAGACTTCATTCTTTTTGATCACTGAGTAATATTCCATCGTGTATATATAAACCACTTCTTCTTTATCCACTCATCAGTCAGTGGGCATTTGGGCTCTTTCCATAATTTGGCTATTGTTCATGTTGCCATAAACATCAGGGTGCATGTGCCCGTTTGAATCAGCATTTTTGTATCCTTTGGGTAAATACCTAGTAGTTCGATTACTGGATTGTAGGGTAATTCTGTTTTTTATTTTTTGAAGAACCTCCATACTGTTTTCCAGAGTGGCTGCACCACTTTGCATTCTCACTAACAGTGCAAAAGAGGTCCTCTTTCTCCGCATCCTCGCCAACACCTGTTATTTCCTGAGTTGTTAATGTTAGCCATTCTGACAGATGTGAGGTGGTATCTTATTATGGTTCTGATTTGTATTTCCCTGATTATGAGTGATGTGGACCATCTTTTCATGTGTCTGTTAGCCATCTGGATGCCTTCTTTGGAAAAGTGTCCATTCACCTCTTCTGCCCATTTCTTCACTGGATTACTTGTTTTTTGGGTGTTGAGTGTAATTTATTTATTGTTTTTTGGATACTAACCCTTTACCAAATATGTTGTTTGCAAATTTTTCCTCCCATTCTTTTGGTTGCCTTTTAGTTTTGTTGATTGTTTCCTTCACTGTGCAGAAGCTTTTTATCTTGATGAGGTCCCAATAGTTCATTTTTGCTTTTGTTTCCTCTCCTCCAGAGGCAATATTTAATTTTTGTTAAAATACTCTTTTAAGAAAGTGTTGTAGCCGATGATGGATCATTCTTGATGAGTTTCTTGCTTAATAATTAGACAGAAAAATTTGACCAGTTATGGGCCCCAGGCAAATTTTGAATGGCCAGTGATGAGCTCACTGATGTGGATGTACTTCTTGTCGGATAACACTGCTGTCCATGACGTGCAAGACCGTGGCCAGCCTGCCATTCCCTGGGCCCCGTGTGCCTAGATGGGAAGGTGTTTGGGGGACTTCTAAGACCTTCCCAGCACCACACTTGGAGATTACCTCATTTGGATGGAGACTATGGACTACGGTAGTGAGGTATCACCACTCCAGGCTCCGGCCCATCTACACCCACACTGGGACGGAGACCAAGGGCTATGGTAGTGAAGTATCACCACCCCAGGCTCCAGCCCATCTACACCCACACTGGGATGGAGACCATGGGCTACGGTAGTGAAGTATCACCCACTGCAGGCCCCAGGCTGTCTACACCCACACTGGGATGGAGACCACGGGCTACGGTAGTGAAGTATCACCCACTGCAGGCCCCAGGCTGTCTACACCCACACTGGGATGGAGACCACGGGCTACGGTAGTGAAGTATCACCCCCTGCAGGCTCCAGCCCGTCTACACCCACACTGGGATGGAGACCATGGGCTACAGTAGTGAGGTATCACCCACTCCAGGCTCCAGCCCGTCTACACCCACACTGGGATAGAGACCCTGAGCTACGGTGTGGTATCACCCACTGCAATCTACAGCCCATCTACACTTGAGCAGTCACTTGCCAGATGCTGGTCTTACCCACATGTCTTTTTTTTTTTTTTTATAGCTTATTGTCAAGTTGGTGTCCATATAACACCCAGCGCGCTTCCCCACAAGTGCCCTCCTCCATGACCATCACGCCCTCATGATATTTTTTTAAGCCCCATTGCTCTTCCTGCCTGTTTGTGCCGCTCCTGCATCAGTGGGGCACCGATGGTGAGGCTGCGCCCCCTGCAGGTGCCCCCGGGCCCTGGACAGCTGTCTGTGGTTGGGTATAGAATGCAGCACCCAAGAGCCCTGCTCAACTCTGATCTTTTCAGACTTTTTCCTGTGAGAGCCCTGCTCTGCAGACAGAGCCAGCTGTCTTTGATGCATTTCCAGCCCCGGGGGGCATCGCGTTGAGGGGTTTCCGGTGGCCCTGAGACCACCGAAAGAGTGTGCTGGGCACACGCGAGTGTTTCTCAGGGAAAGGCCCCTCTGAACACCTACTGAATTTCACTTTGAAGGGATGGCGCTGTCTGGCTGGGGCGGGCTTGCAAGTCAGTCCTCCTGGCTTTTACTAAAAGCATATAAAGGAGCGAATAAACGCATCTGACTTGTCATCCAGGAACTTCCTGCTTTACAACAACCTGTCTCAGATCAGCTGCTCTCTTTCTTGCTCTGTGCGATGCACCTGGTGCCTCTCCACATCCCCCAAGCCTGTGGCAATGCTGCCTGACAGGTGGTTTTGTGCTCAGTTTACACTGGATTCCGGGACTGAGGTGGGAAGGACATGGAGGTCACATGGGCGCCAGTGAGGGGCCTGGCCTCCCGTGCCCTGGCTGGTCCCCAGGCCGCTGGGCCAGCTGCCACTCAGGCTGCCAGACCGGCTGCTGAAAGTGGACAACGGGGAGATTCTGCCTAAGGATCTGAGTGCCTCCCGTGGGCCGTGCCGCCTTGCTCCTGGGCCCCCGTGGGTTCCACGCCACCCAGCCTGCCCCTGCACGGGGCCCTGGCCATCGGTCCTTCTCCCCAAGTCCGTGGCTCGTACAGACTGCGGATGAGATTATTTTCTGGGCAGATAGAAGCCATTTGCAGATTATCTGAGTAATTAGTGGATACTCCCCCACACAGACTCTGAAACTGGGGTGTGAAGCGTGTTTTCTCTTGCTGAGAGGCTCCCCCCACGTCATCCCAGGGTCCCCTTCAGTCACGTGAAAGCTGAGAAATCCTTGACACTGTGTACTTAAAATACGTGCGTTGTTTCGTGGCTTTGAATGTGTTTCTGTGCATTCCAAGTCGATAGAGTAAAATCGCACATGGGACCAGGGGAAAATCCACCATTTCTAGTTTTTTATTTCTAATCTCACTTTGAACTCTTGATTTTCATTTTCTCTCATGTTCCTTCAAGTCAGGAGTACCGCTTGGAGAGTTCTCCGCCCACCAGACTCCACGAGCAGCGAGTGCTCGCCCGCGGGCTGGCCGCCGCCCGCTGTGTCCAGTTCTCAGGTGCGCCAAGGCCGGGGCCGTGCCTCCCTGCACGTGCGAGGGTGTCTTACCCGCCACCGCGCCACTGTAAGCGGGGCTCGAGTCTTGCTCGCAGTTGTCCGGCGCTGCTGGGCTCAGGATGAAAGCCACAGGTCACCTGGAACGAGGGCGTGGGCGCTTGCGCTGGCCGCCGCCGTGGCACAGGGCCCTGGGCCTGCGCGAAAGCCTGGCAGGGGGGCTGGGGGACGGGGTGGATGACCTCGGTGTCCGGTGGCGGCTCCCTCCGTCCTCTGACGGAGGCTTCCCTGCCCTGCGGCCCTGGAAGCGCACCTGCCAGACGGCTTCTCCGGGGCGTCAGCATTTTTCCCAAGCAGGTTTGCAGGAAGGGGGTGCAGCTCTCGCCCAGGCGGCTCTCGTCTTTGAGGCCTTTTTTCAGAAGCACGAGTCGTTTCTGGATTTACGTGGAGTCAGTCCAGGGTGGGGAGGAGGCTTGTGTCTGGGGGCCAGTACCCGCCCCACCGGCCTCCACGCGGTTTCACCAGCCGTCCCCTCAGTCCTTTAAGTGCATTCACTCCTGCGGTTCATCACCGCTTACAGCTGGTTTTCATATAATCTTAGCCAAAGCATATTTCGAATAACTTTGGGAAATTAGATCACATACTCTCAACAGTAAAGTATCTTTGTGATATTCAATGGGCTTGCTTTTGATTATATGATGGGACTGGGTGTGACAATTACAGGGGGTTCTGTGATTTCGTTCTACCCTGTTCTATGGGTATGTTTCAATAAAACTGCTTAGTTGAATAACATGTGTCTTAAAAAATCTGTGGATGGAAGGCAGGC